>QFEC01000326.1:0-14410 GCA_003316585.1 Gomphus bonarii | reverse complement strand
AAAACGATGCATATGAGATGAAGAATGGACGTGGAAAAAAAAAGGATGGACGTGAAAAAGAGTCAGAAAAATAATGCATCATATAAGTGTGCCGCGATGGACTGGTTTTTTTCTTTTTTACGATAATGGTGTTGTCGTGCTCGCCCGTCAATTCTAGTCATAAAAAGAACCCGCCGTAAAAGACTCGGGGTCGAACAAGAGCTGGTCAAAAGTGAGTGAATCCAATCGCATTCCAAGGTCCAACATCGGCGGATCCTCTCCCCGTTCACTCCCAACGCCTTCCTCCTCTCCCTCCTCCTCCTCCTCCTCCTCCTCCTCCCCCGGGGTGTCCAAACCAAACGCCGGCGAGAAAGATGCATCCTCGACATCTTTCCCAAGTTCCAACTGCGATCCCGACAGCACATTCCTCCCCGCAACAAACCCCCCCGCGAGTGCCACACGGTGGCCGTGCCCCATGATGGCAGCAGTCGACACTTGTGGCATCGGAAAGTGGTGGATGTCGTCTTCGGCTGTCCGTTCGCCCTCTGTGGACGCGGCGACGGACGATGATGAGTCGGTTCCCTCTGAGAGTGAATCCGGCGAAAAGCTAAGAGACGGGTCGTGTGCTTGCGCGGTGGGCGGTGCATGCTCCGCCTGCGAGCCATGATCTGTCGCGAAGTGGCGATGGAGGTCAAGGAACGAGAAGCCGCGTCTGCCGAGGAAGGACTTGGGTCTACCAGGGGATGCCGTGGATCCCGTCTGCGAATCAACAAATTGCGACCCTTTCGACGCAGATTCCGTCGTATCGGCCCTAGCAGTCGAAGCGCAAGAAGAAGAATACGGTTCTCCCAGTGATTGTGAAGCCGCAAACCGCGGCACCTCAGACTTTTCTGGCCACGTCTCGTCCGCGTCCACCGCCACGACGGAATGGTCGGATAATTCCGTGGGCGACCCACCGCGGCCCAGTCCCAAAAGCTGCGTCATCGACCTCCGTTTTGCAAGTTTCGGCTGGACAGCGGGAGATGCGAGGGATGCAGACGAGCTGGCAGCGGGGTGTCTCATATCCAAACGTGGATATCCAATGTTTGCGACGGTTCCCCTCTCCATAGAGGTTCGGCCAAGACCAAATACCTGTGTCGTCGACTTGCGGTCGACTTGCATTAGGTCCCGCACAGACGATGATGGGTGTGTAGGCGGGACATCGAGGTCAACAACACCGGGGTGCGAGGGGACATCATCAACATGGGAGTTAAATAACCGAGCAAGAGTCCGGCGACTTCGTTTCCTAGGCACGGGGGTTGGCTCAAACCAACTTTGATAAACTGCAGACCCGTCTCCGGTCCCTCCGTGCTCTGGAATGACTTGTCCCTGCCCCTCCGGGCGTCTAGTGATCGCACTTCCCAAACCCTTGAGCGCCGTAATAGCTCTACTTCTGAGAGTCCTCGTCTGCGGTCTTTTCGTCGAGGTCGATTCATCCTCTTGTATATGAGGTATGAAGGCCTCATAACCAGGGGGTCTGTCTGCGAAAACGAACGAACGCCTAGAAGGGGACTTGGACTGGGATGCCCACTCCTCCTCAGACAGCGTTTCTGCTTCACCTACATTGGAGTAGATATTAGTCTCTGTTTCGATGTCCGATAACGCTCCAAACGATTCCGCAAAGGAGGACCGAGAAGAGGTAGTAGCAGAGTTAGAAAGAGGGTTGTTGCGTGACATCCTTTGTATCTGCTCATCGTCTTCCCAGCTACGACTCGGGTCATATCTAGCACTGTTATGAGTAGCAGACTGCCGTTGGAAGTACGATATTGCGTGGTCAAGGGCTGTGAGGTGTGAGAGAGTAGGACTGTTGGGATCTCTCTGGATGTAGACTGGGTGATTGTAGAATGATTCAAAAGCCGTGGGCAATGCTGAGCCTGAGTGGAAGAGGCAGTACACGTCCTGATTGTCCTCTTCGGGCGGAAAAACATAGACGTTTGGAAGGGGGCTCGGCGTGCAACATGTGGCTTGGTATACACCTGGCGCGCCGGACGTGGCGTACAGGTCACTCGGGCGGGGCATGGGTATCTTATCGTAAAGGAGTGGGAGGTTGAAACGAGTGTGGTGAGTTGGCTGAAAGAGAAAAAAGCTGGTGGTCGGTCAAAAACTTGGCACGTTGATTACGTTCTAGCCATAGTGGTAAAAAAAATCCTGAGAACCCTCGCTAAGGTTTTTATTGCTACGACACACAAGTTTCAAGTACATTATGATAACAATGTCATCGTTTCATGGGATACCTCCGTGCTTTGAGAAACTGAAGGAAAACAAAACGGTGTAATACAATACAGACATAGGGCCATGTAAACGACGTCGTTAGGAAACCATTGCATCTTCGTCTTGACAAAGAGTAATGGCCGACGCGCGCAGGCGGATGACGAGGTAAAGAGAATAGTGCGGAAGATATTTAGATCAAATGTGTGTAAACAGTCCTCATGAAGCGCAACTGACGGTGTGCACGATCATGGTAACTCGATCCAACCTTCCCGCCCAAATGTATTCTCCCCCGAGTAGCTCACATATAGAAAGTTATCCTCATCTCTGGCAATGAACATGATGATTTGAGTTATCTAACAGGATCAGGGGACGCACTTGTGTTCTTCATATATAGCACTCATCAATGCAGCTGTCGGTGGTAGAACCTCATCGACGAATATGAAAATAGCTTTCTCTGGCGCAAGCTTAATCCGCTTCCGGATAACGTAGACAAATTGGCCGACAGTCAGATCCTGCGATTGCCACACGACCCATCAATTTCGAGAACAACACACAAGACTAAACTGTCACACCGAAGGCACCAGATACTTCTTCTTATCGATGGTGGGGATGTCTGTTCGATCCGCCTTCTCGCAGATGACCTGCGGGTGATAATGTTAAGGACACGCGACCCAACATACAACACGGAACACACAGGGATACGATCCGGATACTTCTGTCTGATGCGCTCTGCCTCAGCCTTGCGTTTCTCTTATCAAAAGAAAGGCTCGTGTCAGATGCAGAAGCCGAGTGGATGACAAGGATCTGACCAAAAGGATGCTCGTCTTTAAACTTGGAACGCATGATGATTCTGTGATATCAAGGTAGTGGTAATGGTAAGAGACAGTATGACAAGGATGAGGCTTACAGGAGAAATGAGGCGTGGTTTAGTGCACAATAAAAGGTCTACGGATAGGGTGGCGGCAACACGAGGTGAGTGTGCTAGGGGAGCGTGACTGACGTTATCGTGACTCAATATTTGGAGTCAGACGGCTGTTGTCAATCGTAATGACAATGCACTGGCTTGTTCGGTTTCTTTCGTCAATATCTGAATGGTAACCCAGGCGACGTCTAGAAGCCACTCTAGTGGCGCCGACCAACTGAACTACTTAGTGTCCCACACACGAAATTTAGTTAATATAGGAGACCAATGAACCTTTGTATCGTCTCCGCAGTAATCGGTATCATCGCCTGGCTCGAACTTTCCACCTAGCCCACCGATCCGGACCCATGATTTTCGGTTCACCAAGACAAGATCTCCCGCCACACATTACACAGCTTCCCACGTTGACCCTGGTGCCCACGGAACGTCAGCTGGACACACAGCCGAACCGGTTACGTTCGAACAATGGCCAATGACAACCGTGAAAGTCTGTTCCGGGATTCGCTGCCGAATAATGCCTTTGGCCACGCCGAAGCCTTGCTCTTACAAAGATCATGACTAGAAACACACCCCTGGGTCTCTGTTACTTGCGACGACCTCTCCAGAACTTGCCTCAGAGGTCTTTGTGATTCCTATGGCTCACGATGTACAGTCTACTGTGCTCCCATCTGGAGATGCGATCCGTTCTTCCGACGCGGTTCCCAAGTCCCGCAAGTACTCTGGAAAGGGCACAGTCGACGATCCATTTATCATAGACTGGGACGAACAGGACCCAGAGAATCCTCGTGAATGGCCTAAGGTTCAACGATGGCTTCTCACTGTGCAGGTATGTCCGAATGTGAAGGTATCTATCCTTTCCCGGCAATGTGTCGTGCATCCAGCTTGGACTCGCGACCTGGAATCTCTCTTTCGCATCCTCCTCGTATAGTGGAGGTCTGAGCTACATGATGGCTGCACTTCACACATCCCGAACCGTCGCCATTCTCGGGATTTCTCTCTATGTTCTTGGCTTTGGGGTTGGGTATGGTTCGTCATATCTAGTCATTCACTCGGAATTCAATTACTCCCCAGCCCGTTGTTTTTTGCACCACTCAGTGAAGTACGTTTGTTTCCACTGTACCAACGTCCCGAATAACGCTCTTACGTGTATGCAGATGTACGGCCGTGTATGTCCATTCTTTTGTTCCCAACCTCAATTTAAAACCCCTTTAAACTACTGATGCTTTTCAGAGAATCGTGTTCCTCTGTACCTACACGCCCTATATCCTGTTTCAACTAGGATGCGCCCTCGCGAATGATATTCAAGTGAGGTTTTGTCGCGGTGACCTGGAAACATTAACGATCCTATGTGTATGCGCGCTACCTTCCAGACTATTATCACGTGTCGCTTCTTAGCAGGTATTTTAGGATCAGCACCAATTAGCAACTGCGGTGGCCAGGTTTGCGACATGTGGTCCCCTCGCGACCGGGCATTAGCCACTGCGGTTTATTCCTTGTGCACCTTCTTCGGCCCAGGTACTTGAATCTTTGCAATAGTGAAATCATCATCATTTATACTGTCTCGGGGAGCAAGTTTCCGGTCCCATCATAAGTGGTTTCGTGTCCCAGTCATTTGGAAATGGATGGCGTGCGTTCGGTTTAGCGGCAGCCCCGCGTTTGATGTCTAGGTGATCAAGAACTCACAAACTTCTAGGAATAAATCTTTGGATAATGTTCGGCCTATCAGCATCGATTGACATCCTGGCATTCTTCTATCTTAGAGAAACGGCAGGCATTTTTAGACTGCTTGACTTATAATAGCTTACCCAAGTGGAACATCCACAGTATCCTCCCGTATTACTCCGTCAGCGGGCAAAAATACTGCAAGCTAAGTCTGAAGGCAGATTTTACTATACAAGCGTCCATGAAAGATATAAGCAAGAATCAAAACTCACAGTACTTCTTATTAATCTCAAAAGACCATTCGGTACGTCCAGTCTAATCTTGATATATAATTACAACCCACACCCTCCCCCTTTTTTTGCCATCATCAAGTCTTCCTTGTTAAGGAGCCGATAGTCACCACCATTTCTGTCTACGTCAGCATAGCATACGCGTCTCTATACGCTCAATTTGTCGCGTATCCTATCATATTCGAGGAACATCGGCATTTCACCCCAGGCGACACTGGGTTAGCTTTCTTAGGCATCGCATTAGGACAATGGATAGGGATCGCAAGCACTCCACTACAGAATCGATTGTACCGGCAGGCCATGAATGAGGGAGGAGGGAAAGTAGTTCCTGAAGCGTGAGAGTCTTCTAACAGGAAAATTGAATCCACTCAAACTATAATTTCCGGCATTGAACCTTTCTTCCCAAACGTACCAGACGCTTATACGGCGCAATAGCTGGTGCCATCGCCCTTCCTGTAGGCATGTTCTGGTTTGCGTGGTATGTCATGCACCTCTCCATTGCCACTGCCAACAGTCTCATAATCCATCTGGGCATAGGACAAGTTTCCTCTCCGTGCCCGCGATTGTGCCCATCCTTTCAGGAATCCCCTTCGGTCTTGGCACCTTTCTCATCATCACCACTTTCAACGCCTATCTGATGGACACATATGCCCTCTACTGCGCCAGCGCACTTGCTTCTACCATCCTGCTGCGCTCCACGTTTGGCGCTCTGTTTCCGCTCTTCAGTGGCCCCCTATACCGCGCCTTAGGCGATCAATGGGCATCCAGTGTCTTTGCTTTTCTCGCCTTCGCATGCACCCCCATTCCCATCTTATTCTTTGTATGGCTGTCGTCCCACTAGCATCCCTTGTGTCTGACCTTCAAGTGTTTGACAGAAGTACGGCAAGTGGATACGGTCAAAGAGTGCCTGTGCGCTGCATACCCCCGATCAAATCGACGCTTGTCCAGAGAAAGGAGCTGATGGTACCTCACCTTGAGTGACTTGGAGAAGGAGAAAAGGGCTTTTATAGATGTAATATTATCGCACTTAGCTTTGTAGCAGTGCTCGAACTCAATGAACTGGTTCAACTTTCTTTTTATTATCTCGTTACATTGTCAAAAGCTCAGAGCTGATTGTTACACTTTCCCCCCCGCTTTTTTAAATTCAATTCAATCTCTCCTATCTACCTCACCGGGACTTTTGTGTTGAAATAATTCGACCGGCATGGCTTGCCGTGTCACATTAGTCACATTTGCTTTGTAATATCTCCATGTTGTATTTAATTCGGTCCTTGTTCAGCGCCATTGAGATTTCAACACTTTGGCCCAGCGCGAGCTCAACTATATGAATCAATTCCAAGTTTTCAAAAACAAAGGGTGGCTCAGCTGTTCAGAACAAGCTGGAAAGAGAACGAAAGGACTAGCACAATAGATGTTACGTAATCTTCCATCTGCTAAATCCTCCATCTGCCACATCTCAGGATCTCAGCAGGAAAACAACCTCTCTTGCTGAAAAGTGGTCATTTAAGCACAACTTATAAAGTCTATCTGACTATATTACTTTAAATAAAAGCACCTGGAGATATAAATTGACATACATTAATTAGCCAAGACTTCCAGCGGAATCTGGCGCATCTCAGAATGCCGCCTAGTATATATAGCGCACTTTCTTTGATAACCTCAAGGGTGCCGATTTATACACAGCACACCAAGAACTGCTGTGCGAGGTACACCCGGAGAAGACACAACTTCTGCGCTTTCTCCCACCAGCTGTGGTTTGATACTATGGTGCAGTCCAGCTGGGTCCATGCTTGCAGTACCCCGAAGGTATATTCATCCGTTTGCTCGAAGAGTCGTTAAGCTGTCTTGGATCCAAGTGTTACGTCGTTCACACAAATACAGAATGAGAAACCAGTGTGGCCTCTCATCGATAATATGTTATCAATGGGGGTGACCAGCCTTTAACGGTTCACGTTTGGTTGGCCACGATTTCCGCTCTCTATATCCACCCCCACAAAGATGTTAGTTCCGAATGCCACGGTGCTGACGAAGGTCCGTGTGACGCCTTGAGGATAAGACGTGCCGCGCCATCTACGTGCCAAAGCCCCTTCTGCCTCTGTAATGCCACCCGTGTCTCGAGTCCCAAGCGGTTTCCAAGACATTACTCCACCTTACTATTATGCAAATTATTATTAAATTAAATCTATGCAAATACCCTCCCACTACAGATATTTAATAAACGCTTGGATACACAAGACACTGAATGTTTGCCCAGCTCGATTAAAGTAGGCCGGACTGTCATGGCAATCGGCGTCCACAAGACCTACATCGTGTTGGCCTAGGCATATTGAAGTACCGTATATTCCGCACATGACACTCTGCGCTCAACACGATAGTTGATAACACTGCAATAGACCTCAGAGATGATATCTATATCCACTCCACCTGTCTCCCTTGGCTCTCCTCGCCGCATCCACGCTCTCATACATCCCGTTCGCCTTGGCCTGCTTCTCCGTCTCCGCATCCAACAACTGCGCCTTCTCTCCCTCCACAATCACTTCGTCCCGCTCGCCGCGATCCCGCCGTCTGTTTTCCGCCCGCAGCCCCAGAATCAACACAGTCGTCGCGACGAACGACATCGTGATATACGCCAGCTGTACCGCATGCCCCAGCGTATACCACGGGGTATCTCTGGCACGATACTAGATGGCGTCAACGCACTGAAACAGCTGTGAGAACCCATAGGCACGTACAACGTTCGACGAAACCGTTCCTTGCAGGTTACCACTTTTACAGTCCTATGTGAATATTAAATGATTATACCGCGATAAAACCACTCACAAGCCTAACGCCATCGCGACTGTCACGCCTCTCTTGTAGCTCCCCTCGGTATTGTTTGCATACCATGTCCTGTCGCACGTAGTTCTCAACGCACTACAAAAAAAAAGATATCATGGGACCCTCTCACGTGGAGTTGGCAATGCTCGGGTAGATTCCCGCTGCGGCCAGATATATCGCAAAGTACGAAAGCGCGGCATTGCGTGATGTTATCAGGATGATATACCCTGTCATACCCATCGCCAAGCACACGAGGTTGAAATACCCTCGATTTCCTAGACGGTCCGCGTAATACCCGATGACACATGTCAGGATACACGCAAAGACGTAGATGGGGACGCTCAGCAAGTTTGCTGGTGTCGCCTTGAAGCCTGAAGTGTCGTGTATGATGTGAGCGGGAAAATAGTTACTTGTAGACTGACCTAGCTGCCATCAAATGAGCAGTATATCAAATGTCACTTTGAAGGTCCATACATACCTGGTTGATGATGCTCGGTGTGAACAATGAAAAGGCGTAGAGAGGACCATCACTAAAGTAATTCTGTAAGTCATCAGTGAAATTTTAAATTCTGATGGCTCACTATCCCGCTGCCAACGTCACTGCCATCCATCGTAACATAACATGCAAATATCACAAAAAGCTTTTCGACTTACTAGAAACCCACGTCTTCCAGTCCCTTATACTGTCCCATACATACTTAATATTGAACGCTTCGCCACTTACGCTGAACTGTCCATCATCCTTCAACTTCTGCATAATAAACTTGCGCTCAGCGTCAGTCACAAACGTGGCGGTCTCAGGAAAGTCTTGGATCATCCAAAACGAGAGACATCCCGCGACAATGGTCACCAGTCCCTCGAGAATAAAAATCCACGCCTAGATAGTATCCTTAGTGCGGGGAGTATAAGATATTCAAGGGCACAAGACACGTGCCCATGCTGGTTTACCGCCAACACCATCCATGTTGGATATTGCCGCGGCTAGAAGCCCTGCAAATAGAACGTGAGGGACACCAACGTGACACACGGCGGAAGCCATAAACCTCCAAAGGCACCAGATACTGTAGCCATAGATGAAAATATGGCTGTTCGAAGCCCAAGCTCGGAACGTTTATACCAGCTACGGCGTGCATCATAAGTATTCACCTCCGGTTCTGCATGGTGCAGAAAACCCACCAGCTGAAAAAATACGTGACACCTAAGGAGACTCCATCATTTACAGCGTACATCGATATTCACTAGAAGTTTACCTGGAAAAAATCCGGATTCGAACATGCCCAAAAGCCAGCGCACGGCTATTCTCACATGGGTCATGCCAGGAATTCACCCCGTAAAAAAATCTGCTAACCAAGAAGACCTCCGTAGTTGTGTACAAGCCCCTGGACGGTCTGGATAGTTGTCAACACTGGAAGATCACATCATTTGAGAAAGAAATCACCATGCATATTCCCCACATGGTCATGCAGATTGGAAGCCAGATCGAGGGACGGAGCCGTTTGAGAAAAACATTGCTTGGAACCTGGATAAAATTTCATTAGAATAAACTGACGAGAAAAACATGTCAAGTCGGGACCCCACCTCAAATACCGAATAACCTGTATTTGATCGCAGTCCAACCGATAACGACATAAATAATAGGACAGAGCAAAAAAAAACACAAGTACGCAACTGATGAAGAAGATAGTCAAAGTCAACAAATATTGCTTGTCTGTGATGTGTATATCTTTTTCAAGGCCATACAGCTACCATGGAAGTTATGACCTCAAGGCATTATCGTATAAAACGACTGCAACACTCACCTTTGCGTTGCCGATCGATGTCCGATCGAGAAAGCTAAGAAAGTAAAGGAAACTCAGCCAAGGGATGAACTGCAGGTCCATCTTTCTAAGCAAGGCACTTTCGTCCACGACGTCGCTGTGAACACTAGCAACAGAACCTTCACCAGACGTTTCGACTATGTGCTCGCGAGCATCTATCTTGAGATTTCCAACACTTTCCTTGAGGAATTGGGGCATGTCGTGTGAGCGGCTGCCTCAGGACAAATCCAGTCCTGAATGACACCACCGGCATCTTATATCTGGGAACTTCCAAAGAAGCACCTCGGGTCAGAGAAACCTCCAGCAGTGATTGGGCGCTGTGATTTAATCGAAGATAAGACGGATACAGTAATAGATAGCTTGTTTTGGCTTTGCCCTTGGTCTAGCTTGACGCTGTTCGCCCCCTGGGGTAGCTCCATATGCGTTATGACCGTAAGTTGTACGTGGAGAGCATCCATAAGTACAGTGAAAAGGGGAGGATTGCTAATCAATAATGGAACCGAATCCACACATCTTGCATGTGTCCCATGGGGCCGCGATTATTGTCATTTGAACGCGGTAACTGGTCTGGTGTTCCTGGAAGTCTACATATATATATGTATGACCCACCGTGGCAAACTCGAATATTTGAGTAAATTCTTTCTATGCCTATCCAACACAACGCACGGGGACTGCCTTAGGACATATAAGATACCAAATGGAAGCGGTCGTATGGAGGTGATCCAACACGTCGGACAATCTCTACCTATTCAATAGCCATCGATTGAATATGGACGTCAAAGACAGTGTAATTTCACACTACTCTCATATACCATGTGAATCATATATATTTATATTGGGTTCAGATAGTATAAATAGAAGTTTTTTCAAAATCGAATATTTAAATTACATTTTCTTCATTTCAAATTCCTAACTCTAGGCAGGATTATTTCTTTTGAATAACAGACTGAAATGGTATCCAAGCGTCACCAGGATCGCCATATGTTCTGGCAGCGAGAGATGAACATAGTGGACTAACCTTACCTATTCTATGTGAACCAGGCGATTCCAATTTAATTGAACTACTATACAGAAATACCCATGTGAGGAAGAAATTCAGACTACGAGGATAGAGGAGTTCTATTAAAGCGAAGCCGAATTAGGTTTGGCGGTGTTCCGGACACATGAGGGTTTCTAAACAAATCATGAGACGGCCTACTGCAACAATGGCACATGATTTGAACGTTGACAAACAGCTTTGTTCTTGAAGCAAATGCACAGATCTATACCTTTGGGGCAGTTACGAAGCTTTCCACCACTCGTAGGAATCCTAGCCGACCTCTAGAACCTTCCTCTCTTCTCTCTTCTGTTAATTTTCAGTTCTAAATACACACTGAGTTTCGGATGCTATATGGTCCATCTCTTCGAGATCCAATCCATGGACTTCTCCATTTGGCAGTTATCATTGTGAGCTATGACGCCATTAGCTATAGCCAGAGGAAAATTACTTTTTATTGTTTTATGCCTCAGCGAGCAACTTGAGCTAAGAAATAATAATCGGCTTGGTCATAGTATTGATATAGTAGAATCCCATAGCCATTTATAATTATATGTATTGCGTTCTTACACTACCCTACACTATGGCACACAATAGAAAGAACAAGGGAACTTGATAAGATAGAGCTAGTAAATTAAGGTGGTGTCTGCCCTCTTCGTCGCAATTCGATTTACAACTCGATCTCTCGATTTTAATCCGTCACCGCTGTCAAAATATCATAAATGGAAAAATCAAACATGTGATGTGGCACCAAGCACACCTAGTCTCAGACGCGTTTCAACGGCAAAAGGTCTACGATTCCGGTTTTCTTGATCTGAGGGCCTTGCTTGCCAAAGTACCTCCCTGAAAGGAAACTCCAGTGAAGGCAAGCAACAAGCCAACTTTCAAGCCCGCGAATGTAGCGGTCAACATCCCTGTCAATTTCCGGGCCCCATTTGGGGATGTTCCTTTGGTACTTCTGGAAGGTTTCAAGAGAAGAAAGACACATGTCTCCGACGTGGTCTACTGCCTCCTGGAGTCCCAGGCCTTCGACTCTCATGAGAATAACGACCATGTTATACGTCTCGCCGCTCGCCTGCTCCTTGTTAAAGGAGAAAAGATCCTGAAATAAATTGTCAGCCTTGTGGAATACCATTATGACAAATCTGGATGCTCACATTCGACCAGGTACAAAAGTCGTTGACGCACTGCTTCAGGATTCTCATGACAAAATTATTGATGACATAGTCAGGGAGGTCGATGTCAAGTGTGTATTCAAGAAAATCCATCAGGGGCTTGAGTCCGCTGCTGTCTCTCCGAATATCGATGTAAATTTGGAGCGTGGGGATCACGCCGTTTTGGCGATGCTTGGATTGGACATGACGACCGTCAAAAAAGAGCCCCAAGTTCTCTCGGAGGCGTTCCTGGAATCCGGGTCCTCCGTCTCGCTGACATCGCATCCAGAGGCTGCGTGATCGAGAAAGTTGCCCGTTGTGAGTGGTTGATTATGTTTAAAGAAAATGAGGACTCACTCTCGGGCCAGCTTGCTCACGTCGGGCTCTTGCTTCGGATGAAGCTTGCCTGCTGCATGAGTAGGACGATAGGCATCGGGAAACCAAAATGCGTTCATGACGATGTCTGCGACCATCTCGTTACCCTTGATCATCAAGCCTTCGGAGACGTCGCCGTAGAGGAATATCAGCTGCATGAAATCGCAGCTGCATCGTAGACGATCGTCGTCGGTGTCGTTGTAGACAAACGCAGAGAGCTTGCCTGCGGCAAGAACTGACAAGTGACGACGTTTTTCTTCTGTGAAATTGCTGCATCCGCTTTGGTACCAAGCGTCAGATTCAGCAGAAATGGCATCCCCGTTCTTATGATAGATAAGAGGGTATGGGCATGGAGATATGAGGTCTGGAAGTAAGAAAGTAGGAGAGGGAGTAGGAAGTGGTGCCATTGGTTTGAGGGGGAATGTAACTGAGGAAGGTGAGGATTGAGAGGATCACATGTTCGTCTACTTTTATAATCAGTCCCTCGGGCTACGGGATTTTGATCAAGAATGCTGTGGAGTTGAACATTTCTTTCCCGACCAATGTCATGTGGAAAATTCAACCAGTAATACATCGGACAAGAGGATGGTGAGTGACATAAGATGTACCAGACGTCACCAACTGTTTAGAATGTGATCTACCCAAATATAGGAGCAACGTGGTGACATTGATGCACAGCCCTGGGTAGCAGCATGGGTTCCTTGGAAGATTGCCTGAGGACATCCTTTCGAGACTGCTGCAGTATAGAGTACGGGACTAGGTGATCTTGTGACCAGCTAGCCAGCAACTTCACAGTTTTTCTTCACAGAGTTTTTATGATTATTTTTATTTAGGTCTTGCGGAGGAGCTAAAGGGAAGAAGCCCAGGTCGGCATGCATCAGTATGCATCAGTTAGAGAGCCTGATCAATACTGCACGGGTCGGTTAAGGTAGAAACCGGTAGGAGGAAGTAACCATAAGCGCTACTCGGGAGAACCATCATTGGGTTATGCCGGAAACAGTTCTCACTCCGAGCGTCCGTCAATGACCGGGAAGTGCGGAATCCGACACAATATTTTTACAGCACTACAACGGCGTAGCATAAGCATAAGCGGCTTTTCGATTTCATAAAGATTAAACACTGAGCATGCACTTTAAATTTTTATTTGAAGGAAATCTGATCAGACAATAGTGCCAGATGGATGCCGGGGATGGGTCAGAATTGTTAATTTCAAAGGCCCAGGCACCAAAATCTTGATCTCCGCTCCACAACAGGAACTGCGGAGTGCGTTGATGCGCTTTGTTTACTGAATTCAGGCGGTGTTTAAATCTCAACGTGCAACCCCTTGACCAGAAATTAGTCTCGGATTTGCTCTTACCACATTTGAATCCCAGGAACATATGTGAAAAATGATCCCGTACGTTATTATAGTGTTAAGGGTTACTTTCCAAATTTTCTGGCATGCACTGCTCCTGTTGTTGACCATTTCCGATGCAAAATCATGTTTTGCATGTCTCCTTGATTTTTTTGAGAGCATCCGCAGTTTGTTTTTCTGTCAAAAAAATGGCTATTATCTTCAACAGTACCATATTCACTATATCTAAGAGGGATAAGCATTTTATATAGTGTAGCTTTGATGAAAAAAGCATTTGTATTAATAATACCCTTTGTATCACCTGAGCAGTGATAGTAGAAGCTAATAGAAGTTCAAGAGCCCAAATTAGGTTGCTGTTGACCATTCATGTCTATATGATTAGTTCATGTATAAATTTATATAATATATAATATAACTCCCTTATAATTTTAAATCTTCTTTGGTGGAAAAGAAATTAATGAACTGAACTCTATTGTTCCAGTATAATGCTTTTAACTACTAAGCCACCAGTCATTTTTGGGTTTTAGGATTATTTTCCAGTAAGACAACTCTCCTTTAGTACTGAAGGTGCACCTGCTGGGAGGCCAAGCAGTGGGATACTACACAGCCCAGCCCACCTACCTAAGGCCTGACCAAGGGACTCTAACCCTATGTCAAAGTACGATCTACCGAGCCTCGGCTCACTCGGCCGCAACAACTGAGGTCCATTACTTACAAGTCTTAGGATCACGTTCGGCTCAGCTCGGTTATGTTC
>QFEC01000324.1:0-10377 GCA_003316585.1 Gomphus bonarii | reverse complement strand
GCACGCCCCTTCTAGAAGCGCGTGCGATCTCCGCAGTGACGCGCGTGACGCGTCGTCATTGTTCCGGTCGTTGCGCACGCATATATGCGCGTGCTGGTTCGGGGTACGTGTGTGGGGAGATATACATGTAGTATGCATGACCGTTGGTATGTGGTGGCAATGAGGATGTTGTGCGCGCGATAGTTTGCGCGCGTGTGTGACTGACGCGTGACTGAAGCGCGCACGTGACGGTGACGGTGACGACGACAGTGACAATGGTGTGATGGTGATGTGACGGTGACGATGTCACGTGATGCGATACGCGTCGCGACTTGCACGTGTTGCGGGTAGATGGATTCGACTCGGACTCGATGGCGCTGTGACGATGGTAGGAAGAGCGGCAGGTGGGGAAGTGTGGGATATGACTGATAGGCAGGAGGAGAAGTAGATAAAGTAGAATAGAATAAGAATGAAATGGAATGTGGTAAACTAAGTGTGGTGGGACAATAAGGGAGGATTGGGACTTATTTTCAACAGGTTATGCCTTTTGGCTTGACTAATGCCCCTGTGGCTTTTCAAAAGTTCATGAACAACAGTGAGGGTGACACTATTGACAAGGTCATGACAACAAGATACTCCAATATTTTTTTTTTCTAATGAGCTGATAAGGGTGTTTCCCACCTGGTGTAGCGGTAATCCTCAGTTTATACAAGAGTTACTAGTAATAAGTACATAGAGAGCCCATCTGGTGTAGCGGTAATCCTCAGAGATCAAGCTGAGGAGTAACCATTACACCAGTCACCACTTATATACCCTAGCCTGGTGCTTATTATGTAATCCGCAGACACTGTAATTAAGAGTGTTTTGGGATGTGGGGTGGTTTCTAACTGAGAAATGATATTCTGGGAGTCAAGTGTGATTTTAATCTAAGGATGTATACTGCATGGTAACTGTGTAACAGTCTGGGGATCTCCTGTGGTCTATATGGCCCTTTAGCGCCTGTGCTGAGAGGTCGGCTCTAGTATCTGTGCGAAATGTAAATTCAATAACAAATGCATTATTGACCCTGTGTGCTTGAAACTTTGTGAGACACTTCTAATAGTAACTGATAACTTCTCTGAATTTGTTCAGGTCTCGAATTACGAGGCTTTGGTGGGAAATGTGATTTTGATGTAAGCGAGGCACCGGTGAAGTCAAGGAGCAGTTGATGCTTTGTGAGCAAGAAGAACTAATTTATCTATGTCCTAAGCTAGTTCTTATACAAAGTTGCAATCCTGACATGTTACGAGTGAAAGAAAGAAATAAACCTCTTTGGGATAGATGCATCAAGGTCCCATGCTATATGTATCACTGCGTCATGTATTTTGCTCCCCATTTCCGATTGGTAGCCTCTGAAAATACTTGAGGCTTCTCTTTGGTATGTATTCTTGTTGTTCCAATTGTTCCATAGAGTCCAGGTTGCTTCTATCGGTTCCAATGTGCCAGCCGATGCTTGTGACTGCATATATGTGCCCTCTTCTCTCCTGTCTCAACCCCTGAGTCTTCCGGTCATCTTGTATACCATTTCTATGTCTTCCATCTCTTATTTCCACCGTGACTGCTGCCTGCTCATTCCATGGTTGACCCGGTGAGTCCCTTCCATTCCTTCTGTCCCCTAGCTGCCTGGGCGCTTCCCTGCCCCAGGACCAGAGTGCTGTGCCCACGTAGTATCTAAAATGTTCTGTAACTATGAGGAATGAAGCTATTGACTTGGTTTCTTTTGGGGATTGTCGGTGTGAGTGTCTACTTGGATTCTGGGCATATATACTGGGTAGGGGAGTCTGTGTTCTTTCTAACTATTTGTTTTTGTGGTTTTCTTCTATTTATTGTATATAATATGTAAACTTAGATATTTTATAACAGATACAAGGCACAGAAGGTCACAGAAAGTCATGGAAGGACATGGAAAGTCATGGAAAGTCATAGAAAGTCACAGAAAGTCATAGAAAGTCACAGAAAGTCATGGAAAGTCACAGAAAGTCATGGAAGGACACAGAAAGACATGGAAGGATTCATGGAAGGATATGGAAAGACATAAACAAGAAACAACAACTTACAATGAACTCCAACTGAACCCTGACAATGACATCCTTGGTGACCTATTAGATCATTGCATAGTTGCATGTATTGACAATATATTGGTCTATTCTGATACTATCAAACAGCACCAAGAACAAGTCTTCAAAATCTTATGATGACTTAGAAAACATGGCCAATATGCTAAAGCTAGCAAATGCAAATGGCACAAAGATTTGGTCAAATTCCTTAGTTACATCCTCCAAACCAACAGCTTAACCATGGCCGGAGATAAAGTCAAAACCATCCCTGACAGAGTTAAAGAGGTTCAGTCCTTCCTTGGCTTTGCAAACTTTTATCGTCATTTTATTTTCAACTATTCAGACATCACAGTACCCCTCACTCAGCTGACTCATAAGGGCACACCCTGGGCATGGACCAAAGACTGTCAAAAGTCTTTCAATCTCCTCATGGCTGCCTTTACTTTGGCACCCATCCTGATGCATTGGGAACCTGACCAACTTTTGGTTGTGGAGACTGACACTTCCAACTATGCTCTTGCAGCAATCCTTTCCACCATAAATGAACTCTGAAGATGAAATTCATCCAGTAGCCTTTCATTTCCAAACTTTTACAGGTCCAGAGCTCAATTATGATGTGTATGACAAAGAGCTGTTAGCAATTTTTGAGGCTTTCAAACATTGGCAAAAGGCTCAGCTGAACCAGTAGATGTTATAACTGACCATAAAAACTTTGAGTTTTTCTCTACTACTAAAGTGTTGACCTGTTGGCAGGCTTGTTGGTCCAAATATCTATCTCAATTTAACCTCATGATTCAGTTCTGTCCTGGGAAACTCAGCACTAAGCCTGACACTTTAACTAGACAATGGGATGTCTACCTAGAAGAGGGAGGTAGTGACTATGGCACCATCAATCTGCAGAACCTTCAGCTGATATTCACTTCTTCACAACTGGTAGAATCACTTCATATGACTCAACTCATAATTCTGGCTCTTTGAGCAAGCATCATCATGGACTCTGAGACACTCCATTCCAACATCCTATTCACACTCCCCACAGATCCCATAGCATCACAACATCTCAGTCCTCACCTGAAACTGAACCTGAGATGGATGTAGACAGAAGATGGTTTTCTTTGACTGGACAACCAAATATACATACCCAAAACTAACAACCTCAGGTTAAGAGTACTTCAGTATAAACATGATCACATACTCTCAGGTCATTTCAGTCAAAACAAGATGTTGGCTCTGATTCACCCAGAATACTTGGCTGGGCCTCTGAACTTCAGTTGTCAATTTCTGCAAATCTTGCACCACATGTATGCATTCCAAATCTCAGCGACACAAACCCTACAGCTTTCTGAAGCAACCACCAATCCCTGAGAGACCTTGGAATTCTGTTTCAATGGATTTCATCGAACAACTCCCTCTGTCCTTGGGATTCACTTCTATTCTGGTAATAGTCTTCAGACTCACTAAACAAAGTATTTTTATTCCTATGGTTGACATGATCACCTCTGCCAAACTAGCAAAACTGTTCATGCTTCATGTCTTTTTGAAGCATGGTGTATTGAGTCACGTAACATCTGACTGAAGAAGTGAATTTATTTCTCACTTCTTCAGGTTGCTCAGTAAAGCCCTCAACATGTGCTTACACTTCACCTTGGGTTATCATCCCAAAGCCAATGGTAAAACTGAACATGTAAATCAAACCCTGGAACAATATCTATGAGTCTACTACATCTATCAAAAGGACAATTGGTCCAAACTGTTACCACTAGCTGAATTTACTGATAACAATGCTCCTAATGCTACTACTGGCATCTCTCCCTTCTTTGCCAATAAGGGACATCGTCTGAACCTTACTGTTCACCCCAAATGAGACCTCACTTCCTCCTGATCATGTGAGTTTGCCATTGACTTAGGCCAACTTCATGAGGCCCTGAAAGAGCAAATCAGTCACACTCAATCTTGGTATCAGACATCAGCTGACACCAGGCAACTCCCAGCCCCCAATTTTTCAATTGGGACCACCTGTTTCAAATTCTGAGATGATACCAAGCTGATCCATCTGTACTGAGCATTACCAAACCAAACCACACATTCAGATGATAAGTGCTACCACAATGTCTTGGTCCAGATATGAGACATACCAAACCAAGAGACTGAGGCATCAGCACAAGTACCATAACACTGGATACAGATTGTGGGGTCATCATACCTTCAGGCCCAATCAAGGGGTAAGGTATGCTGAGGAAGTAGGAAGCAGACAATGGATATATAGGTTGCATAGCTCACTAGCAAGGGATCCTAAGTTTTCCTCTTAGGATTTCCCCCTTGCTAGGTGAGATTCCACTTCTATGTACAGTCTAATATACTTAGGATTTCCCCCTTGCTAGCCTTGGCCACATGACCTCAGTAACTTCAGTGAGCACTGCATGGGTTACCCTTACATTAGGAAAACTTCTCCCAATAAGGACTGGGAGTTGTGTCATGGTACAGCAATAGGCGGCCTCAGTCTAACTGAGAGCAACTCAGATAGCCTTGCCTCACTGAGAGCATCTCAGGTAGCCTTGCCTCACTTGCTTACATAACACCAGACTCCCCCTCCTCTATAACTGCAAAGACCTTGGCAATGCATGGACAACTGAGTTCCCAAACTGAGATGATGTCAACAAGCACCTCCTTCCACTTGAACAAGAGCTTGCAGTGAACTGAGCATACAACACCAAAATTAACAACACCTTAAGAATGATAATGCAAAAACTAAGTGATGAGCTGGAAGAAATGCAGAGAGTGTTCCTCAATCCAGAAGACAACCTGATGCCAAACATGTGTGAACCAAACATCCTGAACCTGAGTCCACCCTCAGTGGTCTCTAGAGTTAGGCCAGCATCCCCCTCAGATTTTGATGGAAACTGAGACCAAGGCTGAGCCTTCCTTAACTCCTGCAGCATCTACTTCACAATCTGCAGTGATCATTTCCCAAATGATCAGGCCTGCATCCACTGGGCCCTCTCCTTTTTCAAGGCTGACTGAGTGGCTCAGTTCACTAACAAAATCCTCCAAAGCAAATGGAATGAGAAACCTCACTACCCAAATTGGAGTGCCTTTGAGGTGGACTTCATGAGCCACTTCTTCCCAAGGAACAAACAGCTCTCAGCCCTCACATGACTGGAAGGGATGAGCTGGCACCAGGGAAAGAGCTCAGTAGAAGAATACATCAACCTGTTTGTGGAGCTGATCAACCTGGCTGAATATCATGATGATAAGATGACCATAATCAAGTTCCACAGAGAACTCAAACTGGGCACACAAAAGAGAGTGGCATTACTTGGGAGCAGAGCTCCAGATTTCGATGATCCAGAAGGGTGGTATGAGCAAGGAGAGTCACAAGGAACCGAGAGACAAATGATGATTCATTGAGGCCAGCTGAGGTGATGCACATGTAAAAACTTGACCCCTTGCATTGCCTCAGAAAGTAGAATGGACAGGACCCCAAACCTGGTCAACTGACCACCTGACCACACCACCTGCTCTCCCAGTACTGAAAGAAGGCCTGGTTCCCATGGATGTAGACCAAGCCCAAACCTGAGTCATGCTCCCAGGGATCTGCCATCAATGCAAGAAGCCTGGTCACTATGCATGGGAATGTCCCCTGTTGTTTAACATTAGGACCATTAATTGAGAAGAATGGCTTGAGCTGCTACTGGAGCTGTTAGCACTGGCCAATCTGTCCGACATGCCATTGGCTGAGGCTGAGAGCAAGGCCGAGATCATGGAAAAATTAGAAAATGAAGAAGAGGGTTTTGGAACCCACAGTGGGTGAATAGTGTGCCCCCACTGCCTGTACATAATCAGTTCTCCTGTTTAAAGGTAGAGTGTTAGATCCCAGATTCCCTCTGACATATCTCCACCCTTAGTGCCCATTTATCATTCATTTCCATGCCCCTCCAGATCAATCTCAGCCCTCCAGACAGATCTCTCTCCTCCATCATACTCCACACCATGGACACCCTCCACATGACCTCTGCACACTCTGTACTCTATCTATGTCATCCCCACCACATCATCACTCTGATATATGGACCTCCATGTCACCTCTTCTATCATTTTCTATGTCATTTTCTAGTATATTCTATAGTTCCACATGACCCCACCCCTTGTTTAGCATCCCTGCATCCTAGTATAATAACTCCTCCACATTCAGATGACCCTGCTCCATATTAATCCCACACTCTGAATGTATTTAAACCTCCATGTATTCATAGCTAGCTCCCTAGTTCAAATATCGATTTAGTCTTCCCTTGTTACCTCTGTTCTCACTCTGCAACTCCACTCCAACAACTCTCCAAATTCAAGGACATGACGACATAAGAGGGTGCAACACATAAGTTGAAGCCAAGTCCTTTTGACTCCATACCCCAGCTCGAAATAGCAGTTTGACCACCCTGGAACACCCTGGACAAGACATTGTCAGGGTTCAGTTGGAGATTGCTGTCAGTTGTTGTTTCTTGTTTATGTCCTTCTATAACTTTCCATAGCTTTCTGGAACTTTCCATAATTCTCCATCATCTTCCATAACTTTCCAGGACCTTCTATCACTTTCTATCACCTTCCATCACCTTCCATCACCTTCTATGACATTCCACTAGGGTATATAGGTGTGACTGGTGTAATGGTCACCTCTCAGCTTGATCTCTGAGGATTACCACTACACCAGGTAGAAAAGCCCCTTATCAGCTCATTAAATATTGGAGTATCTTGTTGTCGTGACCTTGTCAATAGCATCACCCTCACAGATGTCTCTGACTCCAGACTTAACATAGAGAATAAGACATCCCCTGTTAACACCTACCAAACTGAGACTGAGACTGTCACACCAAAACCTGACACCTGGTGTGCCCATTTACTCAGAGGATGACATCTATGATCTCTTTGATGGCTCCTGCTTCATTCAGAGATCCATCCACATTGTAGACCAGGATGGGCCTTTGGAGTTTCCAAGTTGTGAGGCAATGCCATTCTACATATCCTTGGTCCATGAACTTCCCAGTGGCTGCACAGTCCACATGGGTAGGTCTGGACTTGACTTCCACAGTGTCAGTCATCTGAAGTTCCACCTCAATGACAAGGGACTTTGGACTTGGGGTGGTTGCCATTACCTTTTTGGGAGTTGTCTTTCCCATTTTTGGAGCCACATCCGAGGTCATTTTAGGGGAGTTTCAACCTTTTGTGTGACTATGTGTGGTTCCTCATCCTGTAGACATTGTGTGGGGGTCATGTCACATTCTGTTTCTAGACAAGAGAACCAGTTATGTACAGGCAGTGGGGGCACACTACTCACCCACTGCCAGCTCCAAAATCCTCCTCATCCTCTTTGTTTCCTTCCTCAATCATGGTGCTGTCTGCAGGCTCCATGGGCAGGGTTCCAGCCATGTTTGCAAGGGCCAAGAGTTCTGGCAGTAGCCCCAGCTTTTCTTCTGCAGTCATGGTTCAGATATCAAAGGATAAAGGACAGTCTCAGACATAATGCCCAGGCTTCTGACAGCAGAGGCAGAGTCCTGGAGTAGCAGTGCTTACTCACATTCAGTCTACCTCTATTGGTGCTGGATCCTCCTTTGGTGTCATAGGCAAAGACACAGGAGTCAGATGAGGAAAATTTGAGCATCATGGTAGGGAGCTCAGAATCCTTGGAGCACTTGGGACTGTTTTTGAGGATGTGCTTTGTGAATGAGATGGAGTCTGGAGTTGAGTGCATTGGACCTGCATAAATGCCTTGTTTGTCTCTCTGTTCCAGGTGACCCTTCAAGCTGCTTTGTACCATCCCTTAGGGTTGTCAAACTCCAGTGTTCCATTTCCAAGAAGGGCCACTTTGGTTTGGATTCCCAGCTCAAGGCCTCTGCAGAACTTGATTACAATCATCTTGTTGTCATGATATTCTGCAAGGTCCACCAGCTCCTTGAACCAGTCGATATATTCCTTCCTCCATGGAGTCCTTGCCTTGGTACCAGCTAGTGCCTTCCAGTTGTGTGAGGGCTGTCAGCTGTTCATTTTTGGGACAAAAGTTCACTATGAAGTCTGATTCAAAGGCCCTCCAGTCCAAGTATTGAAACTATCCATCTCTCTCATTGGGAGGACTTTGTTTGTGAATTGAGCCACTCATATTTGGATTTGAAGTAGGAGAGGACCCAGTGTATCTGAGCCTGGTTGTTTGGGAATTGGTCACCACAGATTACCAGGTAAATGTTGCAGGAGTTGAGGAATGCCCTGCCTCTCTCTCTATCTCCATCAAAGTCCAATGGAGGTGCAGGCCTGATTTGGGAGTTCTCTAATGGAGTAGTGTTCTGGAAGTCCAGAGTGTAATTAAGAGTGATATGGGGATTGGGGATTGTTTCTAAACTAGGGTAACTAATTTGTGATTTGTGTGATGTGTTTGTCTTGGGATGTATGCTATGGAATCTGTCTCTACTGGTTGGATGATTCTATGTGGTGAATATGGGCCTTTAGTGCTTGTTCTGGGGGTTCAGCTCTGAGTTCTGGGAAACTGTAAAATTGATATGGAATTGTATAGGCTATCTATACATCTGTAACTTTGTGAGAAAACTTCTGAACACTAATAGAAACTTCTCTGAATTTCTTCAGGTCTCAAATGACAAGCCAAAGTCAGGAATCACGTCTTTGATGTGAGCAAAGCACTGGTATAAGCAAGGAGCAATCAGGTGAATGTAGCGTGAGGAACTAAGTCTTTTCTATGTTCTACTGGTACTACTTATACATTATTGCAATGTCAACATATTTGTGAGAAAGAAAGGAAATAATCTGTTTTGAGATAGATGCAGTTGTTGTAAGGGCAACTCTCCTTGCCTGTGGAACTCACACAGGACTAAGGTAGAGGGGTGTCAAAGTACAATCTACCAAGCCTCAGTTCATTCGGTCATACCAACTGAATTCCAGTGCACCATATTAGAAGTTACAGACTCCTAAATCTTACAAGTACGTTCAGCTCAGTTTGGTACCTCGCACTTCAATTATATTCTTGTTTACTCACTCGCTTTGCTTCAGTTACCTTCAGTACATGTATGGGCATGTATGCCCGCTTTTAATATATTACTATCCTTACATCCATACTCTATACTCTCGTTTCCATGCCTTATGCAATGTTGTTGCATACATTATGGCAACTCATTCTCTATATAAGTAATTAGTCCTCATGTATGTATTCTCCATTCAGATTATCAACTAAGTTAGACATACGCTATCAGTACCTAAGTTAGTAGTCCAACCATTTGGTACTGAGCATCTCAGAACCCTACTGAGCATCCACCCAAAATCTAGTGGCATGGGCAGGAGGATAGGTGTGACACAAGTATGTTGAAGCTGATGCCACATCCAACCTTGGCTCATTGGACCAAGCCAAACCACCCAAACCAAGAGCATGTGTGCATGCACTTAACAGTATAATCTGAACTGATCATCTTCCTGTCTTTTACTACTCAAACAATATGCCTCCTCATACTAGAGCTATTGCCCAAGCCAAACATAGTCAGCTCACCCCTATGGTTTTACAGTGAAGAGCACATGGAATGTCCTCTACCCTGCCTCTCCACTTCAGTCATAATGCTTCACCCTGCTTGCTCCACTCTCTCAGTTCCCCTCACAATCTGCTCATATCAAAGAGGTTATCAATGATGAACTGTATGAGCAACAAGGTGACAGCAAATATGATAACAACATGGATAGGAGCAAACACAATTTGGCTAGGCTGCCCGAAGCCCCTGAACTGGATGATCCTCCCATTCCGCAATTCACTCCTCCCCCAAGGGCTGCTTCTCCTCCCAGAGGTGCCCCTTAACCTGCAAACAATTGGGACCTCCTCAATGAAATCTTGGAGCTTGGTAGGACCACATGGCAGCAACACCAAGATGGTCAGACTGCCTGAATTCAGGACCCAGACCCATTTGATGGGGCTGAACCGAAGAAGCTCAAAAGCTTCATTTTCATGGGCAACATGAATTTCTGGATGTGACCCAATTCCTTTACTGACGATAGGTAGTGTTAGAGAATGAGCAAATCTCAAATTTCATGAAATAAAATGACTCTGATGAATTTTATGATGAACCCAACGAGCTATTAGTGTCAAAACTATTTGCTGCACGTCAGGAGATGTTATTCTGAAGTTGTATGACGAATCTGAGCTATTTGGAGTGCATATAAGCGCATATATGCACATTTACATGTATTTTCGACCAATGTCAACCATGATGAGCCTATATGGCTAACTGTTTTCACACAATATTCAGGCCTGATTGAAGCTATT
>QFEC01000321.1:0-15570 GCA_003316585.1 Gomphus bonarii | reverse complement strand
TTTTTTTTTTTTTTGGCGCCGGCCCAACACTCATATGATCATCGACACAGCTTCATAATTCTCTCCAACTTGGTGTTCCTACTGATGTACTTTGTGAGTCATGTCTAATTAAGTTCTTATATCAAATAAAATTCACATATTCCAATAGCTAGCCGATGTGAGTTATGAGTTATTTCTCCATACTTTACCAACTCATGAATTCTTGTAGCCTGTCTTAATAACAGTCGAAGCGGAACTCAGTCAACCGTGAGTTTCTGAATTTCTACTCAGAATGTGAAAACACCATACTGTTAATTTAATCAGACTATCAGTTATCCTTTGTTTACGCTCTTTTTTTGAGTTGAAGGAATTGGTTCATCATACTAATGACGCATCCATACCCTCTGATAACACAATATGCTCCCAATATAATCCCGAAAGATCAACAGATGAAGATACTATTCATCAACTCTCGCAGACACACTCGGAGGATACAATTTTGGACGAAATAGAGCCTTGCGTATCAACGGATAGAGATACAATTGGTCAATTCCCGCATATAAACACATCTGCAGACACAACGGAGCCACGTGTGGAAGCATGTCCTCCAAACACTGGCATCCACGCACAGAATATTGAGGGAGGGAGGCAACGACGCGGCAGACCGCACAGTAGTCCTCGCCCTCTCTTCAAATTTCCTTCACCTAGCAACATTACAGAAACCAATCTTGGTGATTATCCATGGCCAAAGACCTCTTCTGATGAACCGCCAAATTGCTGGCCATCGGGGAACAATATTAAACTGAATCGGTCATTGGAGCAGTGGAAGCGATATTGGGATAGAACATCGTTTCGGCCAAGTGGAGTTCCGCCAGCGGATGGAGGCTGTCGCGAAATCGACTTGGCCGAGTTTCCTTGGGCATTCGGAGATACTGATTGGGATAGACGAGAAGTATCTATCATCTGATGCAGTTTATTACAAGCCGGTATGTCACCAACCACTCCGTCTACACCGTAGTTACTAATTTCGTTACCTCAAGCACAGTAGGTGGTACATAGGCCCTCGACCTCGGACATGTCTTTGAGCGGACATAGACAAACCCAGAATGGATTAAATATATATTAGGGACAGACCTGTCACCTGGTTTTTGTCCCAAGGATTCATTGTCATTTTGCCCAATCCTTTGCCTCGTCTACTCTGTAGTATAAAGCAGAGATATCAATTATAACCGCAGCCTGATGGAGTGCAAAAATGGTAGTGGAAGTAGAGTGGTAATCGAATGATTGTCGCGGTATCACTACTGTTAGACCGTTAGAAAATAACGTTTACCAGAAGCACATTGTCACTTCCACATATTTCAAGATCTCATGACCATACATTGATGTGGCGCTCTACATCATGCTGAAAGGTGTATACGAATATGGCCGTGACGAATAACAGCCGGGTCGTTGGTGACTTGCGACCTCGCACTCTGCTCTCGACTATCCAGATATTAGGTTAATGGCTAGTTCCGATGCTCCCTAGCTCGAAGGGAACGTGTTGTCCAGCCGAATGGGGAATCCTACGATAAAGGTACACTCAGAAGCACTTCGCTTGACAGGTTTAGAAATTAGGCCATAGAAAGGTTATGTTTTTAGTTAACATCACATCCGGGGAAGACAACGTCTCGTGGTTTGCTACACATGTATCTGTCACTAGAAACATGAAGCTGTGTCGATGATCACATGAGTGTTGGAATGGCAGAAAAAAAATCAATCCACACGCCTTACCTGTAGCCCCGGATAGCTGGTACAAGAAGTTTTGAATTTTATAATATGGGCACAGCATATGACGAGTGTTGGGAATTTATATTGAGCAATTCATACATTCAAAATTTTATTATCAACTCACGAGTCAAGTCCAAGCCATTTCCGAGTAGAGACAAGTCAAGTCGAGGCACAAACAAGAGTTACTTCATTATGCAGTGCCGAGGGATCGCCATTCAGGCCATCTAACGAGTTATTATCCAACCAAACATCACATGAGTCAAGCCCCCACCAATATCTATCATAAATTCTTTACCAGATCGAGCCTTATGGGCGATCCCAACCGACTAGAGAACGAGCCAAAGCGCCCAACGGAATCAAACCTTCGTGCAAGAAAACCCTCCGGGGGCATCTCGGACAGCCCACAAAATATTCTATACATCTCCTGACACTATGACATTTTAAATGACGATTCACATGTATGTTTCCATCTTATTCTACCACTTTCCATTATGACACAACCCCCCACATCATTTCCCCTCATTATTTTATCACATGTAGTCCCTGCCCCTCATGTTCACCACATTTCACATGTTAAAGCCACCCCCTCACTCCTATAGTTTCACAGTATATATAAGGACAGACTTTACCATGAAATAAACAAGCTTCTTAGCCCACACTTCGAGTTTATAAGTGTTTCTCTGATACTTCTTAAAGTCTATATTTTTCCCTGCACTTTATTCATTGCAGTGGTCTTTTTTGTTGTTGCACTTGACTTCTTAATCATAACAACGAGAACAATTACCGTCACTGAAAACGAGGTTACCTACTGTTGAACGGAACTCCGAAAATAGCATTTTCGATCGACAGAGTGAATAGATAAGCAGGATAACTGCTAAGGTCTCGAACCCCAGGGACAATGCATGAGCATAGATATTTTCTACAGCAAGTCAGGCCTGAGTAGCGCGAGAATTGACAAAAAAGACACACTTCTGTGCACTTTTGAGTCTTTACCTCAGCAAACGTGAAAAAATGATTACAGGTAATGAGAACGAGAAAGGGAATCCACGGAACATTCATAAGCAGATGTTGCCCACTATGCAAGGGGTTTGTCGTTTTATTTGTTCTTCAGGAATAGCATAAAACCCACAATCTCGGATCCTAAAGCTGCAAGCCCAAGAGGCACGATAACTGCCATAGTGTATCTTTTGTTCTTAGATGTGACATGTATGCGGAAAATGAGAATTCCTGTATTCACATGAGTGGACACTAATTCAATACGCAACAGATCAACCTGACCTATCACCGATGTTTGAACCACAACAAAGTTAGCATTCGCAACCAAGGTTGTACAACTATGACAAATGAGCAGACGATAGGTCAAACATCGTGATGATCATACTGTAGATATAGTAGCTGAAACATCGATCCCAAGAGTCAAAAACCCTTCCAGACCTTGGGAGTATTTGTGCTAATGAACCTGGCTTAATAAGAGACAGGATACCTCCGTTCCGAGCCATCAGAAACAGATAAAATCCCAGTGTGCGACGATGTTCGTCCCAATAATGTTACTATTCATCAACTCTCGCAAACACATTCGAGGAATACAATTTTGGACGAAATCGAGCCTTGTGTATTAGCGGATGGAGATACAATTGGTCAATTCCAGCACAGCAGTCCTCGACCTCTCCTCCGACTTCCTGCAACTAGAGACATTACAGAAACCAATTTTGGTGATTTTCCATGGACAAATACTTTGTCCGCTCCAAATTGCTGGCTATCGGGACACAATATTAAGCTGAGTCGGTCATTGGAGTTATGGCAGCGATATTGGGATAGAATATCGTTTCTGCCTAACGGAGTTCCTCCTGCGGATAGAGACTGTCGCGAATCGAGTTGGTCGAGTTCCCTTGCGCATCCAGTGATATTGATTGGGATAGACGAGAGGTATCTATCATCTGACGCAGTTTCCTTCAAGCCGGTATGTCACCAACCACTGCGTCTACACCGTAGTTACTAATTTCGTTATCCCAAGCAGAGTAGGTGGGGATTCAATCTCGGACATGTATTTGAACGATCATAGACAAACCTAGAATGGGTTAAATATGTATTAGGGACAAAGCTGTCACTTGGTTTTTGTGCCAAGGATTCGTTGCCATTTTGCCCAATCTTTTGCCTCGTCCAATCTGTATTGTAGAGCAGAGATATATAATATCTGTCATAACCGCAGCCTGATAATGGCTGGTTATATCCTCAGCAATGGCAAGGGAGGTGTTTGTGTCAGCCGCTCACGACGTAATTCAAAACCGGCAGCTATATTACTTGGTGAACATTCAGGACCAGTCTTACCATCAACAAAAAGGTATCAACAGGTTTAGGGTGGCAGAGGCTGTGAAAAATGCTGGTGACTTACAGGCTGCCATTGATGCACTACCTAGCAATCCTCTGAGTACTTTTCTCAGGCCAATTTCATCAATGTACCTAAGGACTATTGTAAATCCTGTACCACTTGTATGCATAGCAAATCACAACAGCACAAGCCTTATGGCCTACTCAAGAAACTCCCTGTTCTATAGAAACCCTCCAATTCAGTATCTATGGCTTCAATAAAAAAACTCCCAGCATCTTCTGATTTCATGGTCATTCTAGTCATTTTTGACAACTTTCTAAGCAAGGAATATTTACCCCCACCACTGATATGGATTCACTTAAACTTATCAAGCTTTTCATACTTCACATCATTTCCAAACATAGCATCCCTTCTCACATAACCACAGACTGAGGTTCAGAATTTGTATCATACTTCTGGCATTCTCTTTGGAAACCCTTGATATGAAGCTGCACTACACCTTGGGATACTATCTTAAAGGTGATGGACAGACCAAACATACTAATCAGACATTAGAACAGTACCTCCATATATATTGCAACTGTGAGGGTGAGGCTATTGACAAGGTCACAACAACAAGATACTCCAATATTTATGAGCTGATAAAGGATAATCCACCTGGTGTAGCAGTAATCCTCAGAGATCAAGCTGAAGCATCACCATCACACCAGTCACAACCCTATGCCCTACTCTGGCACTTATTACATAATCAAGACATGAATGCAAATAGGAAAATCATCAACCAAACCCTGATAGCAACTATTAATAAAACAACTGGTGTCAGGGTTTCACTTGTTTCCTTATTATTTTCCTTGCCATGTCCCAAGTTGTTGGCTTATGTAATGGGTGTCCTAGAAGGGCACAGATACAGAAGAGTTCATTCATACTTACAACTCTCCATTGCTGTCTTGCCAGGGTTCTTCTCAGATGATAAGACAAAGATACTATTCTTCTTTATATCAGGAGGCCCAGTAGCAATCTGGACACATAATATGACCCAAGCCATCATCAATGGGACTTCTCCAATCACTACCTTTGAGGGGTTCACTAGACAAGTTCAAGAGGCATTTGAAGACTCTGATCATGTCAGGACATCCTGTGCCAAATTGTATGACCTTAGGATGACATCCAACATATTGCCATGTCTGCGAGTGCAATTGTTAGATCCCAGATTGCCTTGGACACAAATCTCCATCTTAGTGCCCTTGGTCATCCACCTCTGCATCACATCCAAGCTGTACTCACCCCTCTGTTGTACTCCACACCTTTGTACCCCCTCTGAGCTCCTCACATGATCTCTGCACATATGACACTCCATTCTATCATCCTCAGCATGTCATCACTCTGACACATGGACCTCCATGTTACCCTTTCCATCATCCTTTGTATTATTTTCTAGTCATATAACCTCAAGGCCTGAAATGAAGCTACATGCTACTATTGTCATCTCCTAGAGGTTAAGTGAGTACAAATACCTCAGAGCTTCTATTATACTATTCTGGCTCATATTCAAAGTGCTCCTGTCACTTTCACACCTAGTACTGCTATTGCTATGGACTAATGAAAATTGACTTTAGTGCTTGTAAGCACTTGGGGTGCTTAAGGCTCAGATACTTATAATACATTTTTAAGAGCAAGTAAAACTGATTTTTGATAATACAAACAAAGTAAGTATTATTCTATCTGATAACTAGTACCAGATACAATAGTGCTTTGCTATTATTCATATTCTCATTGTTGAGGGGACCCCAGGTGTTTGGTGATAAAATGCTTCTCTACAGGTCCTTCACCTCAGGGGAACAGGTCAGAAAGATAATAGAACTCAAAAGAATGAAGATAAACATGTGAAATAAATCTTGGAAAATAGCTCTGATCAGGCTTGAACATTGCATCAAAACAGTTAGCCATATAGGCTTATCATTATTGAGATCTGTCAAAAATACTCAAATTTGTGATTATATGTGCTCCAGATAGGTTGTATCCACCATAAAATTCATAGTAACAGTATCCAGCATACTTCAAATAAATATTGAACATATGAACTTGTTATCTTATAGTGAAACTCATCAGAATCATTATTTTCATAAAAATTGTAATTTTGCTCATTATCTAACAGTAGCTGCACTGGATATTCATGAAGCAGCACAGGATACAAAGGTCCAGATTTCTGAAGAAGGGGAGAAATAGGGTTTTTAGTCAGTGGTGAAGGACATGCCCCATTCAACAAATCACTTCTATCAGGTTTAACTTGTTTCTTAATATTTGTACTACTATACCTTCTGTCTTCTGATTACATAATAGATGTTGGAGTAGGGTATAGGGCTGTGAATGGTGTGGCTATTGTTGTGAATTGGGGAAGAAAACAAAAAAAAACTAGATAAATAGTAAACAAAAAAGGACCAATATGTGAGATAAAAGGAAAAGGAAAATCCCATAACTGGAAGGCTGGAAGATCAGTCAGCCACTGGATAAGGAAAGAAAAAAGCATTGGTATAGGGAACAAGGGGAAGGCTACATGAGGAATTTCAAATTGTATTTTATATCTCTCACCCCCTGTGTGTGATCAGGATGACGCACCAGAGCATGGCAATCTTTTTTCTCCTGTCTACATTTGGATTTTTACATTTTCCATTATCCTAGTCATGGGGTGTAACCCCTATCTATGTTGTATAAAAACTGCTAGTAGACTACACTATAAAATAGTCTTTCTACATTGAATTTCTCACTACTGAGACATAAATGCTCACCATTGTCATATATATCAAGAAAGAGTCTGAAAGATTCACCCTCTGAATCTCAGACATCTTAACAGATACATACATGCAATAAATACTTTGAAGTCCTGATACCTCAAGTATTATCACCATACTGTATTTTAAACAGTACAGACAAAACAAAACATTTACAGCTAGTTGCTGAGTCTCCAATCCAGTGTAAGGGCAACCCCTGTTGCACTTATGGAGCATCATGCAGTGCTAGCAAGGGGGAAATCCTAAGTTAGATATCATCCTATGTACAGTAAGGGAGTCTCACCTAGCAAGGGGAAATCCTAAGAGGAAAGCTTAGGGTCCCTTGCTAGTGAGCCGTTTGATCTATATACCAATGGTCCATGCTCTACTTCCTCAGCATACCTTACCCTTCTCTTGGGCCCAAAGGTATGCATACCAGTTCTATAAATGCCGGGTGTCTTGGGAGCCAATCTCCTGGGACCCAAACTGAGGTTCAGGTATGTAGCTATTAGAGGTCTTGACCTGAACCGAAGTATCTTTCCTTAGCTTAAGTGACTTGGTCTTGGGCCGAGTGGGTCTCTTCCTAGCCTTCCCTGGCCCTCAGCTTCCCACATCAGATCTTGGCTCATAGCTCAGAAACTTCATGGGTAAGTGCCGAGCTGTTTCTTGGGCCCGAGGGTGCCAAAGGTTCGGAAGGTCCTGCCAAAAACCTCGGGTTGTTCTGTCCATTCCTGGCTGAGCTGTGTTCGTTTTGGCTCGGGGCTTGAGATGGGTTATCCCCTGACATCCAGCATCTATATGGAACCAAACAGGTTCTGTCAGGCTGTCTCAAGGTATACATAGTAAACCTAATTATACTTACTGTAAATCCCCAACCTGATTCTCAAGAGCTATTACCCCTCAGCTTGATCTCTGAAGATTACTACTATACCAGGTGGGCTTTCTATGTATTTATCACTAGTAAACCCTGTATAAACTGAGGATAACTACTACACCAGGTCGAGTAGTCTCAATCAACTCATAATAATTGGAGTATCTTGTAACTGTGTCCTTGTTAATGCATCACCCTCACAAATTCTCAATTCTTGAAACATGTACATCTAGGGATTACAAGTGATATGATACATCCTTTTCCAATCCCATATCAAACTGAAATCCAACCAGCTATACTTGAAAACAAATCTACCATTCTAGCTTATGAAAGACAGCCTCCTTCTCCACATATCTACATACACTCCACTGATACTCATTGATGCACAAGGGTTCCCCTAAAGGTCCATTCAGTTGACACTGGACACCCCCAGTCATTGATACATCCCTTGACAGTGGTACAACCAGAATATTCATTGATATTGAATTTGTCCAAGATAAAAGGCTCAAAACCCATTGCCTTCCTCATGCCATACCTGTATATGATATTGAGGTACTTATAATGAAGCTGGCTCAATCAAGGAAGAGGTTGACCTCATCTGAACATATGAATATTATACTGAGCATGCCACATTTTCTATCACTAGCCTGGGACACCTAGCTATTATTCTGGGACATACCTGGCTCACTGAACATAATACAGAGGTCAAATGGTATACCAGGGAGGTGAATATGACTTGCTATCCTAAACCATCTGGTATAAAACCTGTTAGCAAGAAGCCTCTAATTTATATGGTTCTAGATACTAAAGAAGGCCCTACCCTCATAACCAACACACATGCATCTTGGTTGAAGAGTTATTGTATTTGCCTGAAGATGGAGACAGACTCTTTATGGTCTTTCTTGAGAATGACTATGAAACAATTGGTGCAGGCTTGACCCTCTTACCACAGCTTGCTCAAAAGGCTTCTGAATTTGCACCAATCAAATCCTTTGAAGACCTTGTTCCAAAACCTTATCAATATTTCAAGGATTTCTTGTCAAAGGAGTCCTGTGAAAAACACCCTCTTCATAAGCCATGGGACTAATGCAATTGAACTGATTCTAGGTGTGAAACCCTTCAGTACAATTTCTATCCAATGTCCCCCAATGAGCAAAGGGAGCTGGAAGCGTTTCTCAAAGAAATTTGAAGAGTCATTGTATTTGTCCCTCAATACTACTCATAGTGTCCCCAATGTTCTTTATAAAGAAAAAAGATGGTGGTCTCTATTTTATGCAAGACTATTGGAAACTTAACAATATAATGATTAAGAATGCCTATCCCCTACCACTTTTACCTGATATCATGAACAAGATTGCTGCCACCAAAGCCAAATACTTTTCCAAGCTAGATGGTTGGTAGGGATACAACAATGTGTATACCAAAGAGGGAGATAAATAGAAAGTAGCCTTTTGGACAAACCATAGTCTATACATATAAGCCTAAAGTAATACTCTTTGGCCTCACTAACACCCCAGTGACATTCCAAACAATGATAAATGAAATATTCAAAGAGTTTATCAATGAAGGGTTGGTGGTCATGTTTATAGATAACATATTTATCTTCACAGAATCCCTTGAATGTTATAAATAAACCCAAAAATCATTTCTTTATTGTTTAGTTAGTAAAAAGACAGTAAAACCAAAATAAAACCTACTGGTAGATAAAAGATCAGACATATGCAAGGGAGATAAAGTAGATAAAAGCCAGATGAAATAGCAAAAAGAATCATTTCATTTTCATCCTCTCAAAAATATTTACATATTAAGTATACAGCACTTACCCATTGGAGAAGCACCCAGGTGGTGGAGGAGTGGAAGGAGCAGTAATGGTATAGAGCATCCTATTGGAGAGATAAGGATAGCAGAGTCAACACAGAAAGATCAGAGAAAATTACATTGCAGTATCATAAGGGATCATAGCCAAGGAACTCAAGGGATAAAGGTAATGAATGCATATATGTACTGTAGACCACTTTCAGACTGACACAGCATGGAATATTCATGTGAAGTATAAGAGAAATTATAGAAATGGAAGTAAAAGATAGCAAATCACTATCCAATGAAAATAACCCACAATATCCTGACAGTAGATATGCAGATACCCTTTTATGCATGAATGTGGAATTCTGCCACTTTCATTAAAATTGGGTCAAATTCCCTTTCTTATTATTTCACTTGATATATTAGCATTACTATGGATTTATCATATAAAAACCTGTTAGTCAATAACTAGAAAAATAGTTTGTATAGATTTTATATGCTCCTTGTCCTCCCTGTTAGAGATCACTTAGAATAAGTTAGAAGAGGCATCATATTTGGATTGAAAGACTGGAACAAGTATACATGGTCCAAAAATCTTCCTCCAAAGGAAAAAGCATCAAATTAGTCTTATACTAAAAAAATTAAATAAATTTTAGCTGGCCAACTAAGAGTGAATTGACTACAGCTGCTTAATTGACTTTCACCAAAAACTGAAAGAATAACTGGAAATCAACTCTATCCTTACATTTCTACAAGTGGACCCATAGTGTATAATAACTCTGGTGCCAATTATCTGATAAACTGAAAGAGTACCAGTAATCTGGCTTCAATTTCTCAGTCCACAATGTACAAGAAATTCCTGGGCTTACTCAATACTAATTATCTAAGGTCAGTCCAGAAGCATGGTTTATTTAATATTAATATTTTGTGACCTGACCAGTCACAAGAGTACTAGTTGTGAGAGAGATTATTTACTATTTTTATAAATGATTCCAAGGGTGACTCAGAGATAGGCTTTCAGCACATGCAGATTTACTCTAGCTAACTCTTAGATTCCTATTTGTGCAGTCCAAGTGTACACCTTCAACAGACTATCCTTCTCCCTGCAACTCAGCTGCTTGCTATATCTAATGGAGTCAATGCATATCCATACCGTCTTGCAACGATCTCATGTACAAATTAATAATGATCACAGCCTAGATTTCCAGACATGCAGCATTCGTGAAAGCAGCGCATTATAACAATAACCAGCCTCATTCAGACCTCTCCCACGATCGCTGTCCTGTCACAAACCTTCTGATCTTCTCTTTTCTATAAAAGAAACCACACTAACTGGCTCTGAAAATAGCTCCTTCCTGTTTGAGCGTTCAATTGGTCACCGCCTCTAGCCTACGATTCCCATTCTGCACTCAATTAGGAAACTTGATCTGTCAACGCCTTTCACACTAGCATTCGCGCGCATGCGTAGATGCTGTGCTGTAGCACCGCAGACAGGTGTCCTATATAAAAGCAACAGCTCCAAAAATGCAAACCAGGATACATGACAGGACCATCACCCCAAACTGAGCTTGCGTCTTTTGTGCGGAATGCTCGAGACAAGTAGGCCATCTCTTCTAGCTATTCATTGCAAGCTCTTACATTTATTATCACTGCTGTAAGCATCGTACAGTCCCATGTACAAAACGCGGCGCTTGGTCGGTATTGTTCTTCATAACAATGTCTTTGAACCTGATCAGGAGATTGCAGCCGTGTTCATCTATGATTATTTTCTGACGCTTCACCTGGAGTTTCACTTCATCCGTGGCGGACATCATGGCAGGGTGGGATTTTATCCGTTTCTGATGGCTCGGTACGGAGGTATCCTGTCTCTTGTTATGCCAGTTTTCATTAGCACAAATACTCCCAAGGTCTGGAAGTGTTTTTGACTCTTGGAATCAATGTTTCAGCTGATGTTATACTATACACAGTGTGTTCATCACGATGTTTCATCTACCGTCTGCTCATTTGTCATAGTTGTACAACCTTGATGCGTGTTGCGAGTGCCAATTTTGTTGTGGCTCAAACATCGGTGATAGGTCAGGTTGATCTGTTGTGAACGAACTCATTTTACTCATGTGAACACAGCATATCTCATTCTCCGCGTATTTGCCATATCGGGGAGAAAAAAGCACATTATAATGGTTATGACGCCTTTTGGACTCGCAGCTTTAGGGTCCGAGATTGTGAGTTTTATCATATTCTTTACCAACATGATAATCCACAAACATCTTAGTGGGCAATATCTGCTTATCAATGTTCCGTGGATTCCCTTTCTCGTTCTCATTATCTGTGATCAATTTTTTACTTTCCCACTTTCTCTTAGGTCTGAACTTATTTTTGAACAGAAGTGTGTTTCTTGCCATCTTCACGCTATGCCGACCTGAATTTCTCTAGCAAATATCTATGCTCATGCGTTGTCCCTGTTATTCGAGACATTAGCAGCTATCCTGCTTATCTATCGGCTCTTCCCCATGATTGTTCGACATGGGAGAACCACGTTATTTGGCGTCTTTCTCAATGACAGTAAGCGTTCTCCGTCATACTCTCTCTTTATCTTATATCTTACAAAACACCTTTTTTTTCCCGGCAGCTATCTTAGGCTACAGGTAAGGCGTGTGGACCAATTGGTTTTTTGCCCTTCCAACACTCATATGGTCATCGACACAGCATTATACTTTTCTCTAACTTGGTCTTCCTACTGATGTACTTTGTGAGTCATGTATAATTACATTCTTATATCAAAGAAAATTCACATATCCTGATAGCTAGCCGATGTAAGTTAATGAGTCATTTCTCCATACTTTACCAATCGATGAATCCTCGTAGCCTGTTCTAATCACAGTCGAAGCGGAAATCAGTCAGCCGTGAGTTGTGAAATTTCCATTCAGAACGTGAAAACACCACACTGATAATTTAATTAGACTATCAGTCATCCTTTGTTTACGCTCAGCTCTTGAGTTGAATGAATTGTTTCATCATCCTAATGGCTCATCCATATCCTCTGATAACACAATATGCTCCCAATATAATCCCGAAAGATCAACGGATAAAGATACCATTCATCAACTCTCGCAGACACACTCGGAGGATACAATTTTGGACGAAATAGAGCCTTGTGTATCAACGGATGGAGATAAAATTGGTCGATTCCCGCATACAAACACGTCTGTGGACACAACGGAGCCACGTGTGGAAGCATGTCCTCCAAACACTGGCATCCACGAACAGAATATTGAGGGAGGGAGGCAACGACGCGGCAGACCGCACAGTAGTCCTCGACCCCTCCTCCAATTCCCTCCACCTAGCGACATTACAGGAACCAACCTTGGTGATTATCCATGGCCAAAGACCACTTCTGATGAACCGCCAAATGGCTGGCCATCGGGAAACAATAGTAAACTGAGCCGGTCATTGGAGCATTGGAAGCGATATTGGGATAGAACATCGTTTCGGCCAAGCGGAGTTCCGCCAGCGGATGGAGACTGTCGCGAAATCGACTTGGCAGAGTTTCCTTGGGCATCCGGAGATACTGATTGGGATAGAGGAGAAGTATCTATCATCTGATGCAATTTCTTACAAGCCGGTATGTCACCAACCACTGCGTCTACACCGTAGTTACTAATTTCGTTACACCGCACAGTAGGTGGTACATAGGCCCTCAACTTCGGACATGTCTTTGAGCGGACATAGACAAACCCAGATTGAATTAAATATATATTAGGGACAGAGCTGTCACTTGTTTTTTTGTCCCGAGGATTCGTTGTCATTTTGCCCAATCCTTTGCCTCGTCTACTCTGTAGTATAAAGCAGATATCTGTTATAACCGCAGCCTGATGGAATGCAGAAATGGTAGTGAAAGTAGAGTGGCAATTGAGTGATTGTTGTAGTATCACTACTGTTAGACCGTAAGAAAATAACGTTTATCAGAAGTACATTTCAAGATCTCATCACCATACATTGATGTGGCACTCTACATCATGCTGAAATGTGTATATAAATATGGCCGTGACGAATAACAGCCGAGTCGTTGGTAACTTGCGACCTCCCACTGTGCTCTCGACTATCCAGATATTAGGTTAATGGCTAGTTCCGATGCTCCCTGGCTCGAAAGGAGGGTGTTGTTCAGCCGAATGGGGAATCCCACGATAAAGGTACACTCAGAAGCACTTCGCTTGACAGGTTTAGAAATTAGGCCATAAACAGGTTACGTTTTTAGTTAACATCACATCCGGAAGACAACATCTCGTGGTTTGCTATACATGTATCTGTCACTGGAAACGTGTCATGTCAAATATTTTGCCGGAGTCGAAAGAATCAACCGTCCAGATGCTTTTGATGGTATCTACACGGGACGACGTGATACATCAACGTGAAATTGAGTGTGAACATTATAAATGAGATCACGACTACCGACCAGAATGGGTGTCCCAACAGAATATGAATGTGGTGTCAGAATGCCGACAAGAAGTGATGTGATATAAGTAGTCACCACGAAATATCCTTGCGACAACTTTTCATGAGCCATGGTCGTAATACAATCTCAGCTCAGGGCGCGCCCACAGTCATATCTGCTGACAAGCCCCTTGACATATGTATTACGGTACATTACGTCAACGAATAGTGCCAGACTGCTGTTCAGTGCAAAGCCGAGAGACTCCTTCAAGGACTCACCCTGAAAGAATGTTGGCAATCAGTGATCTCAAGTGCGAGCATTTAGCGACGGAAAGGTCAAACGCGCAACATGAAAATGAAGACATGCCAGCCCTGTCACTAAAAGCACCGCTCGGCAGAAGGAAGTGAACAACGCAGCGCTCGACAGCGGGCTAAATCCTTCCGATAGATTCCTTGGGTCTGGTCTGAGTGAATGACTCTGAGTTCTGAAAGTGGGTGGCGTGCGCCGTTTGAAATTCAACCCAGATGAGTACGCGGCAAGAATGATGTTGCGGGACCAGTAGCTCTAATTCCAATGCACACCCAGGGTAAATGTTTCCCCCTTGTCCTTCACTTTTTGATCAACAAGTCGATGTAGCTTACCAGCGCTTGGATAGAACGACGTGACATGCCGAGACTGTAGCGGCCGACCGCCTAAACCTCATACTTACCATTATAACAGGTTTCGTGCTGTGGGATGCTTACCCCGGTGCCATATTTGCTGTACTTACACGAACGCCTCCAAATTGAGTGTGCAGGGCATCATTTTGTCAGTGCGGCGCCTGCCAAAAAATTTAGGAACTCCCTGATGATCTACATTCACTTTAAATTCTGCACATTTGATCAAGTATTAGGCATCGCATTTCTAGGACAACAGTCAATAGTTACAGCCTGCTCTGCACCCTCAATGCAATGCACCGGATCACCACCTGATCTCGGAAAATTGGGGCCAGAGAGCCCATACGGTAAACATATCGCGGTCTACTTATCAGACTGCAGATTTCCAAAGAGGATGATGAAGGACTGCAAAAATGTGAGTAACGAAACATTGTAAATTTCGATAACAGATCTCATTAAGGATGAGCCGAGGCCGACTGCAAGCTGGTTCTCGATTGAGTCACAAGATGACAACCGACTTGGGAGCGAGTCCTTAAAAGGGTGATTGATAGTGAAGAGTATACACTGTCTTTAACAGTCGTTAATTGACAATTAAACCCAGCCAGCATCAGAACTGGATGTGGACCGCATATTGGCATAAGCTGTTCCGGGCGGCTCAATAGGACGCGATGCCCATATGCGATCCAGGAAGACTGGCAAAAACTGGTCAAATATTGAATTATCTTGGTTCTTAAGGCTGAAGTTGAAAGGTGTATAGATGTCTGTCGTATGCCACTGGTTTCTCTGTAATGTCGCACCCCACGGCCCACCGCACAGACAGCGAGCCCGTGTCGATACCGGACTTTAACTGTACGTCATGCCATAGACTATTATAGACTGAATCTTCATGGCCTTCAAGTATTAGTCCTCCAGCAGTCCATTCCTGTTGCGCATGCTCATACTGGCCAAAGTTGGCCATTGAATCT
>QFEC01000307.1:0-22959 GCA_003316585.1 Gomphus bonarii | reverse complement strand
GAGCCCACCTGGTGTAGCGGTAATCCTCAGAGATCAAGCTGGGAGGTAGCCGTTACACCAGTCACACTTATATACCCTAATGGAAGGTCACGGAAGGCCATAGAAGGTGACAGAAGGTTATGGAAAGTTCTGGAAGGTTACAGAAAATGATGGAAGGTTCTGGAAAGTTACAGAAAGTTATGGAAAGTCATGGAAGGAAATCAACAAGAAACAACAACTGACAATGAACCCCGAGCTGAACCCTGACTTTGCTAGGAAGCAAGGTACTATGAGCTGTGGTAGCCGATGGGGTTGGCACAGAGACTGTTTCTGAAGTCTTGAAGGTAATACTGCCTAATACCCAGTCAATCTTTGGATTGTAGTGGGTGAGTAGCCAAGTACCATGGAGCAGCTGCTGTCCAATGAAGTTACATAGAAAGTAACTGTCTGAAGTTTGCCAGTCAGAAAATGGATTGGAATAGTTGTAGTCTGAGTGATGGTTGAGTTAGTAGAGCCATCAAATATTTTTAATGGAATGGGGGGTACAGAAATGGTAGGTAAGGAATATTTCTGTACTACTTGTGATCCAATAAAACAATTAGAAGAACCACAATCAAGAAGTGTAACTAAACGGGTTTTAGGCATAAGGGTACATGTCAAATTTAATACTAAAGATTTTGACTAAATACTACAGGGTTAGGAGACAAGAAAACTGGAGAGAAATGTGTACATGAGGGGATGATGCATTATTAAGTGTGTGCACAGATGCCCTTGGTTTGGGTGGTTTGGCTCAGTCCAATGAGCTGAGGCAGATGTGGTATTGGCTTCAATGTACTTGCATTGCACCTATCTACCCATGTTGCCACTGGATTTCAGAAGGATGTTTGGTAGGGTTCCGAGATTGTTGGTACTGAACTTTGGATGATTGACTTAGGGACTGGGAGCATATGCCTAACTTAGTCATTCTCAAAATACTCAAGTACTGTTCAATATATTCACTGATATTTTCAGAATTTTTGTGTATTCTTACTTGTATGTGTTCATGAGTTTTCACTTTATTTTGTTGTACACTACCTGGTGTGGCACTCAATTTTGCCTCCACCTCAAGGCTACATGCATGTTCCCACAGCTTGGCAGGAACTGATCAAACAGTCACCTGGAGTATTGGCTTATATAACTAAGGTTCAGCACCTACCTTGCTTATGTGCTTGGCATTAGACAGGCACTAAAGGGCTGGTTCATGCATACATGCAGGTGAAACACATACCTGTGTATGTGCTTACTCCTCAGTGTAAACCACCACTGAGGAGTGTAAGACTTAGAATTCTCATTGATTCTCTGCTAAATACTGTAGAAAAGTTGTTCATCCCATCATAGGCATACATGCCCATACATGTACCAAAGCAAAGTGAATGAATAAAAGGGAATATGATGAAGTGAAAGGTACCGAGCTGAGCCAAGCATACATGTATGAATTGTGAGTCTGTAACTTGTTATATGATATGTGGGGACTTTGGTCAGTATGACTGAGTGAACCAAGGTTCAGTGAATCATACTTTGACATGCATACATGACATCATATAGGAAAAAAAACATTTTATACAAGAGTTGGGGGAAAGAAAAAGCAATGAAATATAATAAAGTACATACAAATGAACCTAGAGCCAGAAATGCAAACATGTTTTGTAAGGTCCATGGCTGGCCAGACTCATGCTAGCCCTACAATGTATGCAGTAGTGACAGGCACTTCAGTCTGGTTAAACATGAGTGGGATTTTGAATTAGGACAATTTGAGACTTCAGATGTGATGGGAATTATAAAGGTAATTTGGAGGATGAGTGTCATATAATTTTTTAGAGTAAAAGTTGATACAGGGATGGGAAAATCATTTGAGTTTTGTATAATATTTGCTTTGAGTCCCTATAAGTGCTCAGGGTGCTAAAGAGTCAAATACCTGTAAAAGACTTTTGGGTTCAAGGCCTCAACACTCTAAGCACCTGAAATTTATGTGTATAAGTATGCTGACAAAAAATTGCAAAGGAGAGAGGCCCAATTGTCCTGTTGATAGTTGCAGTAGACACATAGGTACTGTTCTAATGTTTGATTAGTATGTTCAGTCTGACCATCACCTTCAGGGTGATAACCTGGGGTGTAGTACAACTTCATGTCCAAGGCTTTCCCTAGAGAATGCCAGAAGTGTGACACAAATTCTGAACCTTGGTCAGAGGTTACATGGGATGGGATGCCATGCTTTGATAATACATGAAGTACAAAGAGCTTGGTGAGCTGGGGTGAGGTTATTGTGTCAGTGGTGGCAATGAATATTCCTTGTTTGGAGAATTGATCAACGATGACTAGAATGGCTGTAAATTCTGAAGATGCTGGGAGCTGTTCAATGAAATCCATGGATATAGAATTCCAGGGCTTCTCTGGGACTGGGAGCTGTTTGAGTAGTCCATAGGGCTTGTGCCACTGTGGTTTGCTACGCATACAGGTGGTGTATGATTTACAGTAGTCCTTGATATAGGATTTGATGCCAGACTAATTGAGGTCTCATCTGACCAGTTCCAAGGTTTTGTTAATCCCAAAATTTCCTGACAGGATGTGATTGTGTTTGAACTGTAAGACTTGTAATTGTAAGTCTTGAATCTCAGGAACATATATTCATCCATTGAAAAGTAGTAAACCATCTTAATTGGTCTTCCACTTGAGGTCTTCAATGGATCTGAGGTGTTTCTGAGCAAGAGGGTCTGAAGTGAGGTTTTGACAAATGTTGGTTAGAATTTGTTCAGTGTGCATGAGTGAGGTTGCTTATAAGACTGGTTCAGTGAGGTTTGTTGCCCAGAGGGATGTTGCCAACTGATGTTAGGAAAATATTGGTCTGAGGTTCTGAGGGTTGACAGTGGCATAGTTGCTTGCCCCCTCTTTTAGGTAGATGTCCCAACATCTCATAAGGGAATCAGGCTTGGTTCCAAGGCATCCAGTTCTGAAATGTATGATGAGGTTAAACTGGGAAAGCTACTCTGACCATCTAGCCTGTTGTCTGGTCAATAGTTTAGTAGTACAAAAGTACTCTAAATTTTTATGATCAGTGATGATGTTGATGGGATCCGCAGAGCCTTCCAGATAGTGTCACCAATGCTGGAATGCCTCAAAAATAGCCAATAGTTCTTTGTTGTGAACATCATAATTAAGTTCAGGCAAGGTAAAAGTTTGGGAGTGAAAAGCTATGGGGTGGAGTTCACCATCCAAGGTGTGCTGAGAGAGAATCACAGTGAGGGCATAGTCCAACACATCTGTCTCCACAATCAAAGGGCAGTCAGGTGTCCAATGAGTTAGGATAGGTGCACTTGTAAATGCCTGTTTTAACTTGTTGAAAGATTCTCTACAATCCTCAGTGGAGTTCCATGGAAGGCCTTTCCTGGAGAGTCAGGTAAGAGGAATCATAATGGCAGAATAGTTGTTGATAAAATGTCTGTAAAAGTTCACAAAACCAAGGAAAGACTGAATGTCTTTGACTTTCTGAGGTTCCAGCCGGTCTAGGATCCACTTGACCTTCTCTTGAGCCATGGTGAGACCCTTGGGTGAGAGTATGTAACCAAGGTATTTAACTGAGGTCTGATGAAAAGAGCATTTTTCTTCTTAGGCATAGAGATGGTGCTTACATAGCCATTGCAAAGCTTCTCAGACATGTCCAATGTGTGAGGTATCATCAACTGAATAAATAAGGATGTAATCCAAATAGACAATAGTGCAAATGTCCAAAAGGTTGCTGAATATATCATTCATAAATCTTTGAAAAGCTGCAGGGGCATTAGATAGCCCAAAGGGCATGGCAAGCCACTCAAAAGACCCATAGTGAGTTCTGAAGGCTGTCTTCCATTTGTCCCCTTCTGAGATATGAATGAGGTGATAGGCATGCCTAAAGTCAATTTTGCTATAGATGCAAGCTTTCTTGGGAGCATCTAAAAGGTCTGTTATTAGTGGAAGCAAGTACCTGTCCTTTTTGGTGATTCTGTTAAGACCTTGGAAGTCTACACAGAGTTGTAAGGAACCACCCTTTTTCTGCACAAACAATACTGGAGCCCCATGTGAGGAGTGCAATGGGCAGATGAATTATTTCTTGAGGTGTTCATCAAGGAATTCTCAAAGTGACTGAAGTTCAGAGACTAAGAGAGAGTAGATAGGACCAAGTGGAGGCGAGGTCCCATCTTTGAGATTGATCTTGAGATTGTAAGATCTGTGGGATGCTAGTGTATCAGCACTGACTTTACTGAAAACATCAGCAAAGTCATGGTAATGCTTGGGAACATGCTGTTTGATGCTGTCCAAGATGTCAGAGGTTTTGACCATGGGCAAAGATGTTGAGGTCAGTGAGGTCTAGTTGAAATCCCTGAGATCCTTCTAGTTTGCAAGCTCACATAAAAGTGGCACTGTTCACCAGTGAGGTTCTGTCAACTTCAGAGGGTTTGGTGAAGTTTTGTGTGGAAGTGAGGTGCTATGAGCTGTAGTAGACAGAGGGGTTGGCACAGGGACTGTTTCCAAAGTCTTGAAGGTGATACTGCCCAATACCCAGTCAATCGTTGGATTGTAGCAGGTGAGCCAGTTGTAGCCAAGTACTATGGAGCAGCTACTGTCCAATGAAGTTACATAGAAAGTAACTGCCTGAAGTTTGCCAGTCAGAAAATGGATTGGAATAGTTGTAGTCTGAGTGATGGTTGAGTTAGTAGAACCATCAAATAGTTTTAACAGAGTGGGGGTTACAGAAATGGTAGGTAGGGAATTTTTCTGCACCACTTGTGATTTAATAAAACAATCAGAAGAACCACACTCAAGAAGTATAACTAAACAGGTTTTAGGCATAAGGGTGGGTACATGTCAAATTTAATACTAAAGAGTTCTTTGAAAGAGTGGAAGAAACAGCATTTAAAGTGAGCATGCAAGTGAGGTTACTGCAATCCTTGGGCCACATGGTTCCAAGGTTGCTTATTATTTTTTTGATTCTGTGGCTGTCGAATCCTCAGCCTTGGAGTCAGAGCTCACCTTGCCAGTGCAAGCTTTAGGGTTTGAGGAGTTGGTCATCTTTGACTTCAGACACTCCTTAACCATATGGCCTTTTGAACCACACAGGAGACAGAGTCCCTGATTAATGCCTTGCTGATGCTCCTCAGGCAGAAGTTTGCTGTCTTTCCTAAGCTTTGATGAAAGGTCGGGTGTCTTGGCATTGTTTGAAGACTTCTGGTTGCCATTGTTGTTGTTGTTGTTTGTCCCTTTACGGCTCTTCTGGTTATTGTTTGAGCTGTTGGAGGACTGCTGGTTGGACTGGTTGGAGGGGTTGGGCCAGTTGGAGGACATGTTGGAACCTCAGGCGGGGTTTGGGAGGTTCTCATACTCCTTACGTTCCCAATATCTGTTATCAATTTCCAACATGTAGTTTCAAAGCTCAGCGAGGGATTTGAAGCGAGGGAAGTTAAGGAGACTGTGTTTGGGCGATCCCTTGTAAGCCACATGAGTGAGGGCAGTGTTGTTCCACTGAGTACAAGTGGAAGCTCAGGCAAAGTCGATGAAGTAGTGAGCAGCTTGATGATGATCCTTCATGACTATTTTTTTGAGCTCTATCTCTGCTTGTGCAGTGTTATTGAAAGGGCCAAAATTCATTTCAAGCTCAGCATGAAAATCTTCCCAATTGGAGAGCCAGGTAGGCTCAGGAGTGACCTCACTGAGAATGGCAGATTTGAAATACTGGAGAGGAGGGCCAGAGAGGTATGAGATGGCATACTGAATCTTTGATGTGCCTGTCTTGAAAGTGGATGGGCAATCTCAGAAGTTCAGCATACATTGGAGGAAAAATGTATGGAGCTTAGCTTGATCCATGCTATCGTAAACCTTGGGTTCATGGATTTTGGCTCAGGAGCCTGAGTTTGCAGTGGGTTCAGCTCAGCTCAGCTCAGGGAAGAGAAGGAGGATAGGGATGAGGATAAGGATGGGGAGGAAACCATTGAGTAGATAGAAATGTATAAAAAAATGTTTGTATAAAATTGATTTTAAAATCAAGCAAACCAAAGCAAACTGAAAAAAGCAAGGCTTAGAGAAAACCAAGAGTAAGGTGTGAAAAATGACAAGTGAGATGGGCCAAGTTTGGGTAGGTCTCAGTTCAGGAATGTATGACTTAGAGTGGTTAGAGAGGGGTATGAGGATAGATAGAGACAAAAATTTAGGATAGTAATTTTTACATAAATTGACCATGAATAGCTAATAAAATAGACCATGAGTAAGATAGAAAAGAAAAACAAACTCAGATCAAGGGGACCCTGGTACCAGCTTAGCAGGGTAGGCAGAGTGAAATTCAGCTACAGTCTTTGAAGCATGACCAAGTTTGGTCATGAGCATCCAAGATGTTTCTTCATCTGTACCTTCATAGCTAGCCCAATGGACCGGTAAAGGAGGTTACAGGGTCTCTAGCATCAGTCTACCTTTGAGTCAAGGATTTCAGCTATCTCATACTCAATTTTGCCATCTATTTCAACAGGTGGAGGGGGTTCCTGAACTTGGTTTGGTATAATGTTAGGAGTTGCAGGTTCAAGAATGGAGACATGGAAGACCAGATGGACTGCCTGCATGTTGTCAGGCAACCAAAGGGTGTATGAATGGCTACCAGCTTTGGCTATGACTTCAAAGGGACTGAGGTACTTTTTGGCAAGCTTCTTAGTCAGCTGAGTAGTGCAGAAAAATTGTGCTTTGACAAAAGCTGAGGACCCAATTGCAAACTTGGAGGCTGGGAATTACTTGGCATCCATCAGCTGATGTCTGGTACCAAGATTGAGCATGATTGATTTGCTCTTTCAGGGCCTCATGAAGTTGGCCTTGATGGCAAACTTGCATGCTTGGGAGGAAGTGAGATCTCATTCAGGATGAACTGTAAGGTTCAGGTGATGTCTCTTATTAGTGAGGAAGGGAGAGATGACAGCAGTAGCATTAGAAGCATTATTGTAAGCAAATTCAGCTAATGGTAACTGTTTGGACCAGTTGTCCTGCTGATAGTTGCAATGGACTCATAGATATTGTTCCAGGGTTTGATGGTCTGACTGTTGGCTTTGGGAGGGTAACCTGAGGTGAAGTGTAAGCACATGTCAAGGGCTTTACTGAGTGACCTGAAGAAGTGGGAAATGAATTCACTTCCTTGGTTGGATGTTACATGACTTGATATGCCATGCTTCAAAAAGACATGAAGCACAAACAGTTTTGCTAGTTTGGCCAAGGTAATCATGTCAACTGTAGGAATGAAAATACTTTGTTTGGTGAGTCTGCAGACTATTACCAGAATAGAAGTAAATCCTGAGGGTGGAGAGATTTGTTTGATGAAATCTATTGAAATAGAATTCCAAGGTCTCTCAAGGATTAGTATTTGCTTCAGAAAGCTGTAGGGTTTGTGTCACTATGATTTGGAACACATACATGTGGTGCAGGATTTGCAGAAATCAATGACCAAAGTTCAAAGGCCTGGCTAAGTATATTCTCAGCAAATAAGAGCCAATGTCTTGTTTGGACTGAAATGACCCAAGAGTATGTGATCATGCTTATACTGAAGTACTCTTAACCTGAGGTTATTGGTTTTGGGTATGTAGATTTGGTTGTCCAGCCAAAGAAATTCATCATCTGTCTGCATCCATCTTGGGCTTGGTTTTGGGTGAGGACCAAGATATTGCATTGCTATGGGATCTGTGGGAAGTGTGGATAGAATGTTGGAATGGAGTGTCTCAGAGTCCATGATGAGGCTTGCTCAAAGAGCTAGAATGATGAGTTGAGTCATATGAAGGGATTCTACCAGTTGCAAAGAAGTAAAGATCAGCCAATGGTTCTGCAGATTGATGGTACTGTAGTTGCTACCTCTCTCTTTAAGGTAGATGTCCCATTGTCTAGTTAAAGTGTCAGGCTTAAGTGCTGAGTTTTCTGGGATGGAACCAAATTGTGAGGTTGAATTGAGATAGATACTCTGACCAACATGCCTGCCAATAGGTCAACACTTTAGTAGTAGAGAAGTACTCAAGGTACTTGTGGTCAGTAATGACGTCTACTGGTTTGGCCAAGCCTTCCAGATAGTGTCACCAACATTTGAAAGCCTCAAATATTGCTAACCACTCTTTGTCATGCACATCATAATTGAGCTCCAGACCTGTAAAAGTTTGGGAATGAAAGGCTACTGGATGAATATCACCTTCAGAAAAATTTATGCTGGAGAGGATTGCTGCAAGAGAAGCATCAGTTTCCACAACCAAAGGTCAGTTGGGTTCCCAATGTGTCAGGATGGGTGCCAAAGTAAATGCAGCCTTGAGGAAGTTGAAAGACTTTTGACAGTCTTTGGTCCATGCCCAGGGTGTGCCCTTATGAGTCAGGCAAGTGAGGGGTACTGTGATGTCTGAATAGTTGAAAATAAAATGACAATAAAAGTTTGCAAAGCCAAGGAAGGACTGAACATCTTTAACTTTTCTCAGCTTGGGCCAGTCATGGATGGTTTTGACTTTATCTTCAGCCATAGTGAGGCCATTAGTTCAGAGAATATAACCAAGGAATCAACTGAATCTTTATGCCATTCACATTTTCTAGCTTTAACATATAGGCCATGTTTTCTGAGTCATCATAAGATTTCTCAGACATGTTCCTGGTGATATTTGATAGTGTCAGAATAGATCAGTATATCATCAATATATGCAACCATACAAAGATCTAATAGGTCACCAAGAATGTCATTCATAAACCTTTGAAAAGCTGCAGGGGTGTTGGTCAAGCTGAACAGCATAACTAACCATTCATATGACCCATAGCAAGTCTTGAATGCAGTCTTCCACTCATCACCTTTGGTGATTCAGATAAGGTGGTACATGTGCCAAAGGCTGATGTTAGAATAGATTTGAGTCTTGCAAGGAGCATCCAAAAGGTCTGAGATGAGTGGGAGTGGGTAGCAATCTTTCTTGGTTACTTTGTTGAGTGTCTGAAAGTCAACACACAGCCAAAGTGAGCCATCCTTTTTTCAGATGAACAGGATCAATGTGCCATGCAAAGATGTAGAGGACCAGATGAAACCCATATTCAAGTGTTCATCTAAAAACATACAGAGAGCTTCTTGTTCTGAATTTGACTGGGAATACAGAGGTGGATGAGGCATTTTGGCACCATCTTCCAGAGTGATCTTGACATTGTAAGGTTGATCTGATCCTAGTGTCTCAGCTTTTGCTTTGCTAAAGACATCCATGAAGTCATGATACTCTTTCAGGATGTTTTCTAGGTCAACTGGAGTGGATAGAGTGGAGGAGACCATAGCTGACCAAGCTGAAGTAGTGTCAATGGCTGAGAGGTCAAGCCAAAAAACTTGTGAACCTTCTAGATTACAAGCACACACAAAAGCAGCTGCATTAACTAGGGCTATATGTGGAACTTCCAGCTTTGGGGTGGATCCAGACTCAGGCAATGGGAAGGCAGTGGGAGCTGACTCAGCCAAGGCTGTCGGGATGTCCATAGACTCCATAGAGGCAGTTCAGAATATAATACTTCCCAATACCCAGTCAATCAACAGATTGTATCAGGTGAGGCAGTTATGTCCAAGAACTACTGAAATGGAAGTATCTAATGATGTGACATAAAATTCTACAGAATGGGTGTGTCCTGAGGAGAAATGGATAGGTATTTCTACTGATTCAGTAATGACCAAGTTTGTACTACCATTGAATAATTTCAAGGGAATTGGAGGGATAGAATGTGTGAGAATACTATGATTATGAACATAAGTGGATTCTATGAAACTATGAGTAGAACCTGAATCAATCAAGTGTTTAAATGGATTATCAGAGGAACTGGGGACAGTATCAGAAGACAAGTAAATTATTAAAGAGTTTGGATTAAAAAGAGCAGAAGCATTGAGCTTAACCTCACTACTAGCACCAACCAAGTCAATGCAACTCTTGGGGTACTCAGAGGCCAAAGAGTTGTGGACTATTTTTTTTTAGCTTGGTAGCCTTAGCCAAATTCTTGGCTTTTGTATCTGAGGCAGTATCTGTCAAGTGTGTGCACACACACTCTTGTTTCAGGTGGTTTGGCTTGGTCCAATGAGTCAAGGTTTGGACGTGGCATCAGCTTCAACATTCTTGTGTTGTGCCAATCCTCCTGCCCATGCCACTGGATTTAGGACTGATGTTTGGTAGAGGTCCAAGCTGCTCGGTACTGGACAGTTGGACTATTAACTTAAATGCTGGTAGCATATGTCTAACTTAGTCGATAATCTGAATGGAGAATACATACATGAAAACTAGTTACTTATATAGAGAATGAGGCGCCATAAGATATGCAACAACATTGCACAAGGCATGGAAACGAGAATGTAAAGTATGGGGGTAAGAATAGTAATATATGAAAAGGTGGGCATATATGCCCGTACAGGACCAAAGTGAAGTGAGCAAGTAATGAAGAATATAGTAAGGTGTGATGCACCAAACCAAGCTGAACCGAACCAAATGGCACTTGTAAGACTTGGAAGTCTGTAGCTTGTAATACGGTTGGTCGGACTTTGGTTGGTATGACCGAGGGAACCGAGGCTCAGTAGATCGTACTTTGACAGTAGCTGCCTTGGGGGTTAAGGGGGTCATTGTCAATCATGCCTTAGTGGATTTCAGGCACTCTATTAGGATCTCACCTTGCAAGATCCCTGTCTACTCTGTCATCATGATTGAGTCATCTTTTTACCTTTTCAAGTAACCCCACTCAGTCCCCTTGTTTACTCAGCCTAGTTCTAGACTTTGCTCTCATTTATTCACTTAGTTTCTCTGCTCATGATATATTTTCCTATTCTAGTAATTTCCATTGCCTTCACAACAATCTTGTAACACACCTCACCCAAACCTTATTCTTACTCATCCATGTTTCACCTCACCTTTGTTTTAATTCCTGTTCTGTTAACCCCTTTGTTCTTTTGATTTGAAATCATCCTGACTATTTGGAATACTAATCTCATATATAATGTGTATGTAAATTAGTAGTTCTGTAGTCAGAAAATTGACTAAGATTAACCCGAGTTTTCCATCAGACCTTGCCCTCAGAAATTAGGGATTGTATGAGATCTGGAGGGTGCAGCACATAAGCTGAAACCAAGCCCTACCCCAAACCTCACTTGTTGTCACAACCTCATGTGAGCTTTTACCAAGAACTTGGCTCAACCTGTTCTTAACAGTATTTTCTGACTCACACCCCTGATCTCATATTAACATGTCTATTATGACCACCTGATCCAGTACTTGTGCCATTAGACAAGTTACGGCACCTTCAACCCAGTCTAATCTACAAGCAATATCAGATCTATGATGACTTTCTGAACAACCCAAGGAGATTTGCTCCCCCAACATTGTTGATGCCGAAGACCTCAGCCATGGCAGAGACCAGGGATGCAGGACTCCTCCTCCACCTGGTGGGCCTCCTGATAATGGCCCTCCTGAAGATGACCCAGATGATGATGACAACTCCTTACAAGATGCCCATAGTGTTGATACAAATATTGACTCAGACAAGCTCATTAAAAGGGTTTTCAAACATCTCACCCAACCACCCACTGCAGACTCAGGCTTCTGAGCAAAAATCTGTGAACCTGAGGTTTATGATGGCATGGATGAAGCTAAACTCTGCACATTTTTCCTTCAATGTATGCTGAACTTCCAAGATCACCTGTCTACTTTCAAGACAGGTGCATCAAAGATTCAGTATGGCATCTCATATCTCTCTGGCCCCACTCTCCAGTATTTCAAACCGGCCATCCTCAGTGAGATCTCTTCCAAGCCTACCTGGCTCTCCAATTGGGAAGATTTTTGTGCCAAGCTTGAAATGAATTTCAGCCCTTTTAATAATACTGTTCAAGCAGAGATAGAGTTCAAAAAAATAGTCATGAAGGATCATCATTGAGCTGCTTGCTACTTCATCAACCTTGCCCAAGCTTCCACTTGTACTCAGTGGAACAATGCTCCCCTTGCTCATGTGGCTTACAAGGGATTGCCCAAACATATCAAGGACAGTCTCCTTAACTTCCCTCACTTCAAATCCTTTGCTGAGCTTTGAAACTATGCATTTGAAATCGATAGCAGATATTGGGAATGCAAGGAGTATGAGAACCTCATGAACCTCACCCAAGGTTCTAACATGTTATTAAGTCCAGAGTCAGAGACGTCTTGTCCAGAGGGTCTGGAGTGGTCAAACAATCGATTTCAAGCTGGGGTGCGGAGTCAAGAGGACTTGGCTTCAACTTATGTGTTGCGCCCTCTTGCATCATCTTGTCCTTGAATTTGCGGAGTTGTGGAGCGGAGTTATGGGTGAGAACGGAGGTAACGAGGTAAGACTAAATCAATATTTGAACTAGGGAACTAGCTACGAATACATGGAGGTTTAAATACATTCAGAGCATGAGATTAATATGGAGCAGGGTCGTCCAAATGCGGAGGAGTTACTATACTAGGATGCAGGGGTGCTAAATGAGAGATGGAATCATGTGGAACTATAGAATATACTAGAAGGTGATGTGGAAGGTAAAAGAAAGAGTGACGTGGAGATCCATGTATCAGACTGATGATGTGGAAGAAAAGATAGAGACAGAGTGCAGAGTATCCAGAGGTCACATGGAGGTTGTTTGTGGCACAGAGTCTGGCGGAGGATCGAGATCTGTCTAGAGGGCTGAGATCGATCTGGACGAGTGCGGAGATGAATGATAAATGGGCACTAGGATGGAGATTTGTCAGAGGGAACCTAGGATCTAACACATGTCCTCCAACTGGTCAAACCCCTCCAACCAGTCCAACCAGCAGTCCTCCAACAGCTCAAATGATAACCAGAAGAGCTGTAAGGGGATGAACAACAACAACAACAATGGCAACCAGAAGTCTTTGAACAATGCCAAGATACCAGACCTTTCATCAAAGCTTGGGAAAGATGGCAAACTTCTGCCCAAGGAGCATCAGTGATGCATCAATCAGGGACTGTCTCCTGTGTGGTTCAAAAGGCCACATGGTTAAGGAGTGCCTGAAGTCAAAGATGACCAACTCCTCAAACCCTAAAGCTCATGCTGCCAAGGTGAGCTCTGACTCCAATGCCAAGGATTTGATGGCCACAGAATCAAAATAATAATAAGCAACCTTGGAACCATGTGGCCCAAGGATTGCGGTAACCTCACTTGCATGCTCACTTTAAATGCTGTTTCTTCCACTCTTTCAAAGAACTCTTTAGTATTAAATTTGACATGTACCCACCCTTATGCCTAAAACCTGTTTAGTTATAACCAAGCCTGATTCCCTTAAGAGATGTTGGGACATCTACCTAAAAGAGGGAAGGGAGCAAGCAACTATGCCACTGTCAACCCTCAGAACCTCAGACCAATCTTTTCCTAACATCAGTTGGCAACATCCCTCTTGGCAACAAATCTCACCAAACCAGTCTTATGAGCAACCTCGCTCATGCACACTGAACAAATTCTAACCAACATTTGTCAAAACCTCACTTCAGACCCTCTTGCTCAGAAACACCTCAGATCCATCAAAGACCCCAAGTGAAAGACCAATCAAGATGGTTTAGTACTTTTTGATGCATGAATAGATGTTCCTGAGATTCAAGACTTATTATTACAAGTCTTACAGTTCAAACACAATCACATCCTGTCAGGACATTTTGGGATTAACAAAACCTTGGAACTGGTCAGACTGTACTTCACATATTTTCAAAGCACAGCATCCCATCCCATGTAACCTCTGACTGAGGTACAGAATTTGTGTCACACTTCTGGTGTTCTCTAGGGAAAGCCCTGGACATGAAGTTGCACTACACCCCAGGTTATCACCCTGAAGGTGATGGTCAGACTGAACATACTAATCAAACATTAGAACAGTGCCTATGTGTCTACTGCAACTATCCACAGGACACTTGGGCCTCACTCCTTCCCCTCACCAAGTTTGCCTATAACAATGCCCCCAGTGCTATGACTGGAATCTTGCCCTTCTTTGCCAACAAGGGCTACCACCCAAACCTCGCTATCCATCCCAAATGTGACCTCACTTCTTCAAGAGCTCAAGACTTCATTGTGGACTCGGATGAACTTCATCAGGAACTTTGCTGAGCTATCCTTGCCGCTCAACAGGCTTACCAAACCTCAGCTGACACCAAATGACTTCTAGCACCCAACTTCAAGGTTGGAAACCTCATGTTTGTCAAGGCACAATTCTTTAGAACAATGCGACCTACCAAAAAGCTCGCTGAGAAGTTTTTGGGTCCCTTTGAAATCATTGCACATCCTGGTACTCACTCAGTCACTCTAAAACTCCCAGATTAGATGAAAGTGGTACACCCTGTATTTCATGTTTCAATGCTAGAACCAACCTCACCCAACACTATGCCAAACCATACTCAACCCCCTCCACCTCCTGTTATTATTGATGGTGAACCAGAATTCAAAGTCACCAAGGTTTTGGATTCCAAGATCAACAACAGATGCAAGGCATGCAAATTGCTTTATTTGGTACAGTGGGCAGGTTACAAAGGCATGGATGAAGAAACCTCATAGATCCTCACAACTGAGGTTGACAATGCATCTGAGCTCATTCAAGACTTTCACAAGTCCTATCCAACTAAGCCTGGACCATTATCCATTCCCTAAGTCCCTTACCACTTATGTCTTAATCTTCACTTGCTCAAAATAAAATAGAAGAAAAAAACAATCTATTATTCTAGGACTTGTGCCCCAGGTGTTTTTTGACACTCTTGCCCATACTATGTACTTTCCTCCTGGCGGTGCTCATCAACCTCTCCAAGTTTTTCTTCCTCTCCTTCTCCAATTTCAACTTCACCCACCTCCTATGATACTGGCTGTTTTTCCTCAACTCTTCCAGCCCTTCTCTGACCTCTACCAACTCACCTCTCGACTCTTCAGCTCCCTTCCTAACTTTGGCAAACTCCTCGTGAAGTGTTGTGACAACCTCACTCAGTTGTTGAATTACATCTGTCAATGCAAACACTGGTGAGGTGTTAGGTACCACAGCTGGTGGTATGACAACACAAGGAGATGGTGGAGGAGGAGAGACTGTGGGAGTAAATAATGACCTCTGGAAAAGAGGTGGTGATGGTTCAGGCAACATGTCCATGATGATTTCTGGAGGTGACCTTGACCTCAACGGCCACCCAGACCTTGTGTCATTCTTCAACCCCCAGCCAAACCTCCCCTCTGGTGATCCACCCACAAGCTTGGTCTTAACTTCTCACCCATCCTCATCCTCGTCACCTTTGCTAACCTCGCTCACCTTCTGTTTCCCCTTACCTGAACTTTTCTTGGGGCTTCTGGGACCCCTCACTCCCCTCACCTTCTGCTTGATGGAGCAGCAAACACCTCACTCCGAGCACCACACACACACACCGAGGTCAATGTCCCTGTACAGGTCAATGACCTGATGAAGGCATGTGTTGCCTCACTTTGTGCAGTTGGTGCAAGGAGTTTCAGCACTCCTCACATTACACCAGGTTGAGTCATCCTCACTGTCAGCATATTTGATGTCATGATAGGCAATAAAAGCATCACCCCCAGGACTGATGTTGTACATCATCTGAAGGTGAGCATACTAAAAAAAATAAAAAGACAAATCAGTATGGCCCGAGGTTTCAGGAACCTTGCTCACTCACCTTGTCACTTTGATACTTTGATCCTCTGGTCCACAGTTCCCTCATATCAATGAGTCATTTGCTGACGATGCTCCAGATGAATTCATTTGTGTTGAATGAGGGGGGTAGAATGCTAGGACCAGCAATTGGTGAAGTAGACATGAGATTGTCATGTTCACACTTCACCTTTATAGTTTTCTCACCCAAGAAAATTCAAACTCAATTTTCAGCCCAAGGTTGCCTACCATGGCCTTGTGGGCTCAGCCATAAGAGGGGGATACTATTAGAATCTCACCTCACAAGATCCCCATCTACTTTGTCATTATGATTGAGTCATCCTTTTACTTTTTCAAGTAACCCTTCTCAGTCCCCTTGCTTACTCAGCCTAGTTCTAGACCTTGCTCTTGTTTATTCACTTAGATTCTCTGCTCATGGTATATTTTCCTATTCTAGTAATTTCCATTGCCTTGCACAACAATCTTGTAACACACCTCACCCAAACCTTATTCTTACTCATCCATGTTTCACCTCACCTTTGTTTTAATTCCTGTTCTGGAAACTGTTTTGAAACCTGTCAAGACTGTGGTGTTAAGTAAATAACACTTCAATCTCTATGACTGCAGAAATAACAAGTCTAAGAGAATACTAAACTTTGCTGCAGCACAACTCCAGAAATAATTTAATATTTATACCTTGGTTACAACCCTCTGTAATAACTTGACAAAGTTAAGACGACTGGATTGTAATGTGTTTCTTAGCAGGAAAGACTAATAGTCTGCAAAGTCTGTATTAGGCTCACGGGCACTATCGGGGTCCAAGTATTCCTATAGAAGGGAATGCGCTCAGAGGCTAGAGAAAATAAGTGGATTAACTTGGTATTCAAGTTAATTCACTCTGAGGAAAGACAGGATAAAGTGAAGTGCTTGTGAGGCAACAACACTTAACTGGAGAGTATCTCTGAACAGGAAAATCAACTGAACAGATCAACCCTAAAGCAGAGTGTAACCAACTAGAAAATCAATAGCCAATCTCACCCTGTAGAATCACAAGGATATCACCCACTCTTGGCGTTAAGCAGGAAAATCAACTGTACTAACCCCTGTCACTGGAAAATCAACAGATGACTAAGAGAACTGTCACACAAAGCACATGGATTGATAGGATAGAAGCAGATGTATGTATTGTTTTATTTAGGGGGCAGTATGTCCTCCTTTTATACCTTATTTACACTAGGGTGAGAACTTCTATCTATTAATGGTCATGGAAGATGGTAGAATATTATAGAAGGTTCCTAGCCAATCAACTTTCAGTTCCTAACTATGAGTCATTACCCAGCACAGCCTTGATCATGCACAGACCATGTACACTGCTTTTATGCCTTATATGTACATTATTTTGGTCTATTTACTCAGGCCATGTCAGGCTTTGCATAGCCCCATACCTGTGTTGTAGTAGCTAGCATAGCCCTGAGGCTGTGCCATTGTAATTGGCACAGCATTGAGGCTATGCACCTGGACACCGCTCGCTGAGATTGAAATTAAGCGCCCATGTTCCCCGGTTTGGGAATATTAGCAAATTCAGCGGAGTTTGTGGGCCTTTGTGGACACTTCAGTTGGGCTTCAACAAAATAAAGTGGTTTTAGCCTCGAAAAAATCATAAAAAATAAGATAAAAATCTCATAAATTCGAGGCTATTGGATACTACATTTACATACCAACAGAAGAATAATATTTATGTCACAATTTTAGCGACAAAAGTTGAAAATAAGCAAATGTTGCAAAAGAAATTCAAAGAAAAAGAACTAGCACCATTGGGTGCTATGTACAGATAAGCCTAGATGTCCAGGATCCCCTACAGAAACCCCTTTGTTCTTTTGATTTGAAATCATCCTGACTATTTGAAATACTAATCTCATATATAATGTGTATGTAAATTAGTAGTTCTGTAGTCAGAAAATTGACTAAGATGACCCTGAGTTTTCCATCAGACCTTGCCCTCAGAAATTAGAGGTTGTATGAGATCTGGAGGGTGCGGCACATAAGCTGAAGCAAGCCCTACCCAAAACCTTGCTCGTTGTCACAACCTCATGTGAGCTTTTTTACCAAGAACTCAGCTTGACCTGTTCTTAACACACTCTGTGACTTTGTGACTATCAGCACCACACAGGAGACAAAGGTTATTGACAATGTGTTGCTGGCATTCCTTGGGGAGGAGCTTGCCATCCTTACTGAGCTTATGTGCATACTTGGGTTGGCTCAGCTGGGATGTGGTATTGTCCTTGCCCTTGCCTTTGGATTTTTCAGGCTGTCAGACTTGTCCATGCTAGCTTTGGGCTTGTCTGACTTTCCTTCTTTTTTTGGCTTGGCAGGGCCCTCTCAGGCCTGCTCTGCCTTTCTCTCCCAGTATCCCACATCAATTTGCTAAATGACATTTTGGAGCTAGTCGTGGGTCTGGGGCTTGTTGAAATAGACCAAGCCATCCTTGATTTGATTTGGTAGGGCTGTGTATGCCTTCTGAAGCAGGGCATTATCATTGTAGTCAATGAACACCACAAGTCTATAAAATTCCACAAAGAATCAGATGGCCTTGTAGTTGTCATGCATAGTTAATTTTTCAAGAGCAATCTCAGCTTTGGCTTACTCATCCCAGGAACCAAAGTTGATCTGCAACTCACTAAGAAAGCCATACAAGTTAGTAGCCCATCTCTGTTTGGTTCAGGGATCACTGGTGAGATATGGCTCAAAACATTCCAGCAGCATCCCTTTGAGGTAGGAAATCATATAATTGACTTTCTGCCTATCATCAGTAATGGTGTTGGAACACATCTGGAAATTCATGTTGCACAAAAAATTGAAGCTCTTAAGCTTCTTCAGGTTCCTGGATTCAGGTGGTTTGACCATCTTGGTGTTGCTGCTGGGCAGTTCTACTGAGCTCCAAAATTGCATCAAGGAGATCCTGATTGTTTGCAGTGCCTTGGGGGGCTGCTGGTTGAGGGGTGGCTCTGGGTGGAGGAGCGGCCCTTGGAGGAGGAGGAAATTGTAGAATGGGAGGATCTTTAGGTTTGGGGACCCATAAGGGCAACCCCTGTAGCACTCACCAAGGTTACTGAGGTCACATGGCCAAGGCTAGCAAGGGGGAAATCCTAAGTCTATTAACATATACACAGGAAGGGGTCTCACCTAGCAAGGGGGAAATCCTAAGAGGAAAACTTAGGATCCCTTGCTAGTGAGCTATGCAATCTATATAGTCATTGCCTGCTTCCTGCTTCTACTTCCTCAGCATACCTTACTTTTCAATTTGGCCCAAAGGTATGATGACCCCACAATCTGTATCTGGCACTATGGTACTTGGGCTGATACCTTGGCCTCTCAGTTTAGGATACCTCATGTCTGGGCCAAGTGACTGTTGCTGCGCTTATTATCTGAATGCATGGTTTGGCTCAGTAATCCTTGGTATGGGTGGATCAGCTTGGTATCAGTCCAGGATTTGAAATGGGTGGTCCCCTGACATCACCCCCCCTTCTAGAGTGCTGTGTCCTTGAAGCGTGTGCCAGGATCAATTTGAAAGCCATCAATCAGATCTTTTGGGTGCTCTGGGGTGCAAGTGGTAGAACTCCCATACCTTCGCTGGTGCTGACATGTCCTCCTCTGCTACCCAAGTATTCTCTTCATATCTATACCCCTCCCACTTCATTAGGAAGTAGAGTTGACCCCTTGTCAACTGACTGTATAACACCCTCTCTACCACATAGTGTTCCTCTCCATCCACTAGCTTGGGTGGTGGGAGTGGCTTGGCCCTTTGGCCAGGTATCAAGTCCTCAGGGGCTGGGAGGAGTTTGATCACATTGAAGACTAGATGAAGCCAGGACATGGATGGGAGGAGTTGGAGCTTGTACGAGTGCTTCCCTACTCAGCCCTGGATGACATACAGTCCAAAGTAATGATGACCGAGTTTTCAGGAGGGTTGTGTCATGCAAATATCTGATCCATTAAGGAAGACTCAGTCACCTATGTGATACTCAGGGGTGGGAATGTGGTGCTGGTTGTAGTACCGAGCCATATCATCCTTCACTTTGACCAGTGCTGATTTTGCTTCTTCCAATGACTTCTCCATCCTGTCTTTGAATTCATTCACTGTCTCAGTTTGGGACTTGGGCTCTCAGGGCTCAAAGCCCATGCATGGGTGTCTTCTGATGTCCAACATGAATGGGGTTTGCTGGGTGGCCAAGTGTATTTGATTGTTGTACTGGAACTCAGCCAATGGTAGGAGATCATCCCAGTCATCCTGTTGCTTATTGACAAATAAGTGAAGGTACTGTTTGAGTTCCTGGTTAACATGCTCGGTTTGGCCATCCACTTGGGGGTGGTATGCTGTTGTGGCCATGTGTTAAGAATGGGCTGAGCCGAACATCTTGCATATTACTCAAGCAAGGTTGTGACTTTGGGTGAGGTTCAGAGTAGGGCTTGGCTTCAGCTTATGGGCTGTACCGTCCAGATCTTGTAGATTCTCTAATTTCTGAGGGTGAAGTCTAACAGAATACTTGGGGTAATCTTAGTTGATTTTCTGACTATAGAACTACTAATTTACATACACATTATATATGAGATTAGTATTTCAAATTAGTCAGAATGATTTCAAATCAGAGAACAAGGGGATTTCCAGAACAGGAATTCAAACAAAGGTGAGGTGAAATGGGGATAAGTGTTAAGAACAAACCAAGCCGAGGTTCTTGTGTATTACTTGAGTGAGGTTGTAACTTTGGGTGAGGTTCAGAGTAGGGCTTGGCTTCAGCTTATGTGCTGCGCCATCCAGATCTTGTAGATTCCCTAATTTCCAAGGGTGAGGTCTAACTGAAAAGCTTGGGGTAATATTAGTCAATTTTCTGACTACAGAACTACTAATTTACATATGTATTATATACCAGATTAGTATTTCACATTAGTCAGAATGATTTGAAATCAAAAGAACAAAGGGGTTTCCAGAATGGGAATTAAAACAAAGGTGAGGTGAATCATGAATGAGTAAGAATAAGGTTTGGGCGAAGTTGTTACAAAGACTGTTGTGCAAGGCAACAGAAATTACTTGAATAGGAAAATGTATCATGAGCGGAATTGTGAAGCAAATAAAACTGAAGTGAAGTCTAGAATTAGGGTGAGAAATCAATGGAGACTGAGCAGGGTTTCTAGAATAAGAAAGAGAACACTTAATCATGATTGACTAAGCAAACAGGGATCTCATGAAGCGAGATCCTAACAATAAGGTTTGGGCAAGGTGTGTTACAAAGATTGTTGCACGAGGCAACAGAAATTACTAGAATAGGAAAGTATATCACAAGCGGAATTGTGAAGCAAATAAACAAAGTGAGGTCTAGAACTACGATGAGTAAACAAAGGGGCTGAGTGGGGTTTCTAGAAAAGGAAAGAAAACACTTAATCATAATTGACTAAGTGGATGGAGATCTTGCAGAGTGAGATCCTAACACCATGAGCTTGATTCTGAGGAGCTGATAGAGTTTGTGAGTGAATTTGAAAATAAACTGTGGACCTTGGTTGGAGACAACTTGCTTTGGGAGTGTGTGCAACTTCCACATGTGCGCAAGGTAGAACCAAGCTGCTCCAAGTACTGTGATAGTTGTGTTTGTGGAGAGGAAATGCACCCTTTTGCTGACTGAGTCCACCACATTCATCATTGCATTGTAGCCATAAGCCTGGGGGAGCTCAACTATGAAATCCATGCTGATCGTATCCACCAAGATTCAGGGATCAGGAGTGGTTCAAGTTCTCCCATCAGCAGCTGCCTTTGGGCCTTGGTTTATGTGCAGAGGTTGCAAGTCTTCACGTATTATCCTACATACCGAGACATCTGTAGCCACCAGTAGTTTTGTGACACAAGTTCAAGTGTTTTCCATCTTCCTGCATGTCCTGCCACTTGTGTGTTGTGGTGTTGGGATACAATTTGCTGTCTCAGCTCAGGATCATTAGGGACATAGATCCTCCCTCAAAAGTGTAAGAGGCCTTCCCACTTGCTCCATTTGGCTGAGCATACTGACCAGTCATGGCCCTTCCTTAGCTCAGTAATCACTTTAGCCACAGGATCCTTGGGTCTATATGTTTGGAGGTGTGCCTGAATATCCCAAAGGAGGTCTCGCTCTTCCCCTATCACCATGACCCCTTCTAAGGCCTGGATTGCAAACAGGCCTGGCTGAAGGAGGGTTATGTCTTCATTATCCCCCATGCCTGTGCCGGGGTCTGATCTCCTTAAAAGTGCATCTGCTTTGCTCATGCTTCAACCTGGCTGATGGTGGAGCACAAATTCGAACTGAGATAGGTAGAGGGACCATCTCACTTGACTTTGGTTGAGCTTCTTTGAGGTCTGAAAATACTCCAAATTCTTATGATCCATCCAGATCTCAAACTTGAGCTGGGGTCCCTCTAGGAAGTGCCACCATTCTTCTAACACCCACATGATGGCTAGCATTTCCTTGTTGTGAATCTCATAGTTTCACTCAACTGATGATTATACTGCACAGTTTGAGATACTTGCAGGGAAAACAGGCTTTAATGATGAGGCACTAGAGGATCCCTATACACAAGGACTTCCAGCAACAATTCTAGACAAGATTTATGCACAACCATTTCTCCCATCCAACCTCAAGGCATGGAAGGAAGCCACATGTCAGATTGACCACAACTATCACCATCTTGTGAAAGTTAAGAAGGCACAAGCACCTCATGGTTCCCACTGCACTGTCCCAATCCACACTGCAACCACTCCTGCCATGCCCACACCCAGCACTCCTACACCCATGGATATAGATTCCAATTGACGACACATCAAGACTCGGATATGCTACAACTGTGGCAAGCAAGGCCATATTTCCCTAGCATGCCCAGAGCCCCACAAAGAATGTGTCTGCACCAACCTCACAGGAGCTGCACTTACAGACATGATCTCAGAGTCGGTAGCAGCTGCTCTAGATGCTTGTGAGGCAGCACAGAAGGCAAATGTCCAAGCTTCTGAAGAAGGAGGGAAACAGGGTTTTTAGGCTAGTCAGCAGTGAAAGACATGCCCCACTCAACAAATTGGTTTTCATTTCTTGAAACATGTATGCTAGGGAATACTAGAGACATGCTACACTCATTGCCCAACCAGTCATGCCTGAAATCCAAACCACCACCCCAAACTCTGAAGAGCAACCCCTTCCCCTTCTCTATGTACACTCTGCTGACACTCACCAGTGCACCAAGGTCCCTTTGAAGGTCCAGTCTGTTAACACTGGATGTCCTCTAGCAATTGATGCACTCCTTGACAGCA
>QFEC01000300.1:0-30932 GCA_003316585.1 Gomphus bonarii | reverse complement strand
GGCATCTGTTTCTAGGCAAAAGCATTTGGTCTGGTCTGGGAGGACAAGGATAGGGGTTGAGGTGATGAGGTGTTTGAGTTCATCAAAGGCAGCTTGCTCTGGTCCATCTGGTGCCCAAGACCATTGTGTATTGGCTTTGGTGAGATTGTTCAGAGGCTTGGCAATGTGAGAGAAGTTATCCACAAATCAATGATAGAAGTTGACAAATCCAAGGAAGGATCTCACCTCAGTGACATTGCATGGGGTTGGCCAGTCATGTACTCCTGCTACCTTCACTGGGTCCATTACCACCTTCCCTTCTGAGAGGATAAGTCCAAGGTACTCTACCTCCCATTGTTCAAATACACATTTCTCCAGTTTCAGATACAAGTTGTTGGAGCAAATGATTTCAAGGACTTTTTGCACGGTCTTTTGATGGGCTTCAAGGGATTCTGTGAAGATGAGTATGTCATCTATGAACACCACTACAACTCCATCATTGATGAGCTCCCTGAAGATTTCATCCATCATCATTTGAAAGGTGGCTGGGCTGTTTGTGAGACTGAAGAACATTACCAGAGGTTCATATAGACCATGGTTTGTTTGGAAGGCAGTCTTCCATTCATCTCCTTCCTTTATGTGCACATTGTTATATCCCCAGCAGATGTCTAGTTTCATAAAGTGTTTTGTCCTGGCAGCAGTGACCTTGTTTATGATATCTGGTACAAGGGGGAGGGGATAAGCATTCTTGATTGTTATATCATTAAGCTTCCTGTAGTCTTGTACAAAGCAGAGGCCACTGTCCTTTTTCTTTACAAAGAAGACTGGGGATGCCATTGGTGATTTAGAGGGGCAAATTTTATGACTCTTCAAGTTCTCTTCTAGGAATGCATCTATTTCCCTTTGTTCATTGGGAGACATCAGATAGACCTTGGTGCTAAAGGACTTGGCACCTGGTATCAGCTCAATTGCATGATCCCAGGGTTTATGCGGGGGAAGCTTGTTTAAGGACTCCTTTGAGAAGACATCCTTGAATTCCTGGTAAGGTTTTGGAACTAGATCTTCAAAGGATTTAGTGGGTGTGAGCTCTGATGCCTTTTGGGCAAGCTGTTGTGAGACAGTTGAGCCTGCACCAATTTCTTCATGGTCCTCCTCTATGAAGACTACAAAGAGTCTGTCTCCATTTCCAGGTGAATATAACAGCTCTTCAACTGTGGCACATGTGTGTTGATCAGGAAGGTGCATGTGGTCTCCTTCAATGTCTGGGACTGTTTCAACTTGAGGTTTCTCATTGATTGATTTGATACCACATGATTCAGGGCAGCAAGTCATTTTCACCTCACCCAAGTGCCAATTAACTTCTGGGTTGTGCTCCATGAGCCAGGTGTGTCCTAAGATGATTGCTAGGTGCCCCAAGCTTGTCACTAAAAATGTAGCATGTTCTGTGTGATGTCCATATGTGCAGATGAGATCAACCTCTTCCTTGATTGAACCTGCCTCATTAGGAGTACCATCTATGTTATAGATAGGTTTGGCATGAGGAAGGCAACAGGTTTTGAACCTTTCCACTCAAACAAATTCAACATCAATGAACATTCCTGTGGCACCACTGTCAAGGAGTGCATCAATTGCTAGAGGATGTCCAGTGTCAACAGACTGGACCTTCAGGGGGACCTTGGTGCACTGGCAAGTGTTAGCAGAGTGTACATAGAGGAGGGGAAGGGGTTGCTCTTCAGGATTTGGGATGGTAGGTTTGATTTCAGGCATGACTGGTTGGGTTTCTGTTGGGTCTATGGTTGGCAATGGGTGTAGCATGTCTCTATTATTCCCTAGCATACATGTTTCAAGAACTGAAAACTGATTTGCCGAGCGGGGCATGTCTTTCACCACTGACTTGTCTAAAAACCCCGTTTCCCTCCTTCTTCAGAAGCTTGGACCCTTGCCTTCTGTGCTGCCTCATGGGCATCTAGAGCAGCTGATACTGATTCTGAGATCATGTCTGTAAGTGCCGCTCCTGTGAGATTTGTGCAGACACATTCCTTGCAGGGCTCTGGGCATCCTAGGGAAATATGGCCTTGCTTACCACAGTTGTAGCATACCCAAGTCTCAATGTGTTGTCAATTGGAATCTATATCCATGGGCATACCAGTGCTAGATGTAGGCATGGCAGGAGTGGTTGCAGTGTATATTGGAACAGTATGGTGGGAATCATGAGGTGTTTGTGGCCTCTTAACTTCCACAAGACAGCGATAGTTGTGATCAATCTGACATGCAGCTTCCTTCCATGCCTTGAGGTTGGATGGGTGAAATGGTTGTGCATGGATCTTGTCTAGAATTGTCACTGGAAGTCCTCATGCATAGGCATCCTCTAGTGCCTTATTATTAAAGCCTGTTCTCCCTGCAAGTATCTCAAACTGTGCAGTATAATTGTCTGCTGACATGCTAGACATCATCTTGAGGTTATGCAGTTTGGTGCAGGCTGTTCTGGCATGATCAGGGCTGCTTCAACCTGCTTAGCAAATTCATTGAAGGTACTGATTGAAGAGGGTCTGTCAATGATAGCTTGTGTCTTATTTTGCATCCAGGTTGTTGCAGAGCCCCCTGACATGAACAAGAGGGCATATAGTATTTTTGTTTGTTCATCTGAGAATGCTCCTGGTTGAAGGGTGATAGAGAGCTTCACAGCATGGATGAATCCTTCTGTATCTGCCCTATCTCCAGTGAACTTCTCTGGATCAGCTGCCTTGATGGAGCAATGAGAAGGGGGGCTAGGTGCAGGAATATGGGTAGACAAGTGCTGGGTTGTAGCAATTGCTGCAGCTGAGGCAGCACTGGTCATATTGCTCTGCATGGCCCTCAACTGGTCTTGAAGTACTTCATTCTAGTGCTTTAGAAGTTCAACTTGATTTGCTTGAGCAGTAAACATGTTTCTGAGGGCAATCCCAGGGTCACCCAGGGACTCCCAATATTCTTCTGGGATTTGGTTAGACATGATATGAGGTGGAAACTGGTGGAAAAGATGTGTGAGATTGTCTGAAGAGAAGCTTGATCTTCTGTGAGGGCAATGCTATTGACAAGGTCACAACACCAAGATACTCCAATATTAATGAGCTGATAAGGGGGTTTATCACCTGGTGTAGCAGTAATCCTCAGTTTATACAAGGGTTACTAGCAATAAATACATAAAGAGCCCACCTGGTGTAGCAGTAATCCTCAGAGATCAAGCTGAGGGGTAACCGTTACACCAGTCACACTTATATACCCTAGCCCAGTGCTTATTATGTAATCTGCAGATGCAGGGCACAGAAAGGCATGGAAAGACATAAACAAGAAACAACAAACTGACAAGGAACTCCAAAATAAACTCCAGGCTGAACCCTGACACATACCCTAAACCACAGCTCACAGTTCAGAGACTATATATCATGTCTCATTCTCAGTATTCTTTCTTCAACACTCAGTTCTCTCCTGAAATCAACTATATGATGAATGAGGCTGACCTTGAAACACTATGAAAAGAGCTTCAAGGTGAGCCTTGTTTGAGAGTGTTGACATGTAGACAATCAGTATAGTGGTGTCCACAAGACAGATAACCTGAACTAATCTTCAGAGCTGTAGTATCCAGATCTCCAGTGGATGCTCTATAGATTGAAAGGAATATAAAAGTCTTGAAACTGTAATTGTTCACATTCTAGCAGTTGCAGTCCCTGCCTTAAATACATATCTGTAGCTACCATACCCTTTGTACTATTGTAGTTCCTTGTACTATGAGATGTCCTTGTAATGAGTTCTTTGTACTACCGTGTCCTTTGTATGACCGGTTGTCTGATACTATGGCCGAATTGCCGTTTATTCAACATGCTCCATAGTCATCAACAATTGTTATGTTTAATCACTGTAATCTAATATGGCTTCGATCATTATGGAAGACTTGTCATTTAGCGTATATGAAGTTATTACCCTTTCCTTCGCACCATAATATAAGGAGAAATGGTACATCCTTATAGATATTCATACCAGACCTTGCCAGTGAGTCGACGAAACTAGCTCGGAATACCCACTGTACGCTCGATCCAATCCCCATTCAAGAAACAAAAGATAGGAATTGGTGTCAATTATTGCTCTACACACTCGATGCCGGTATCTCTAGTAGTGGAATTAAAACACTTGCAAGAAGAATAACTATGGAGTAAGATATAATCTAAAAGGGGCCGTGCGACGCCTTGTTCACACGGCACATCAGATACGTGTCCTCGATCTATTTTGTGTCGTATCCCTCTGGATTTTTCGACTGCCAGTTCCAGAACTATTGGGTTAGCCGACAAATGCACTTTTAAATAAAAATACTTCTACTGTGGGAAGAACCAAGGCAATATAGGGAAGGATCATGTTTTAAATTTCAGATGAATCTATCAATAATCAGCTGGGAAATGATGAATTGAAATTTGATTCAAAATAAAAATACCAACCCAGGCTATTTTGACAGAAATTTCAATTATGAAATTATACTCTAGAGAATCAATTAATCAAATGTTGTAATAAGATCACAATAAAGACTGGATTGACCTCAAGCTGTGCCAATATCTCTACTGTAATTGAACTAGGTCTTTTGTCCAAAGATATAATTTTAGGGAGGTTTTGTTTGGTACTTGATAACTACTAGAATTTACAGTGAAAAGGTTTAGACTATTAGTTCCACTCTAGTTGGATTTATTTTCCACTTTGTCTAATGTTTTTCTGGCGATTATATTTTAAGTTTCAGATGAATCTGTCAAGAATTGACTGAGAAATATGGTGTGAAAATAGGCACAACATTGGGAAAGTCACATGCAAGCAACAATCAATTTCTGGGCGCGACCCATCTTACTAAATGGGCGCCCCGGCTCCAATAGTGGCTTGCATATTCCCAGCCCGGTATCATCCTTGAGGAACCTTGTTACCCTTTGAACATATTAGTACTCTGCACAACTGTTCGCTATGTCTTTGTGTTCCGATTGTATTTCTGGCGTCCGTCACGAAGGTAGGATTCCAGTTGTTTATTCCCTAAATGAATTAAATCTCAAACATCCATAGGTACCCCAACCGGGAAGATTGAACAGATCAATGGAGTTGATGTTTATACTTCAATTCCAAAAGGCGAATATTCCCAAAACAAGGCCCTGTTGTATATACCAGGTGGATCCAGTTCAGCATAGTGTTACTGCTTCTGTAGATTAACCCAGTAGCAGATGCATTGGGCATGACTTCTTCCAACGCACAGGTAAGCATGTCCCCGATGTAATGAAACTGTATATAATTTACAGCATGGCTTTTGTAGTTGCTGGTGTGTACCGTTATAAACATTTCGAACAACTATTGATATTTATATCAATCATTAAAAGGCCGACGACTTCGCAATTAACGGCATACAGGCCAGTTCAGTTTATTACAAGACATTCTGTTGTCCTTACTGTTCTCGCCTGATGCAGGTCTACGTAATTGACGTGTTCAATGGGGACCCAATCCCGGAAACGGTCTTGGAGGATAAAATGGTAGACCAAATTATATTCTGAGAATCTGTTGAATATTTATTCTTCTCTTTCAACAGGCTAATTTCGACATCAAGGGCTGGATCCTCAAACACCATGAGCAAGCAACGCGTCCTTACCTAGATGCAGTGATTGAGGGACTCAAAGAACGTGGCATTAAGGAATTCGGAGCTACTGGCTACTGCTTCGGTGGTGCGTCATAGATTTTCCATCATTGCAACCCTGTGGATCTTGAGTCGTGTACTACCATGTAAAGGCAAGTATGTGATCAATCTCGCTCAAGAAAATCTGATCAAGGTCGGTGCCGTGTCACACCCTTCTCTACTTGAACTACCTGGAGACCTCGAGAAACTCTTCACGAAATCGCGAGTCCCTCTGTTGATCAATTCATGCGACATCGACCAACAATTCCCACCCGATGCCTGCGCCTTTGCCGATAATTTGTTTGGAGAGGGTAAATATGCCCCAGGATACAAGAGGGTTCACTGGGAAGGCTGTACCCATGGCTTCGCGGTGAGTCAACTTTCCATCAAATTATGTTTCCTACTCATTCTCCATAATTTTTTAGGTGAGAGGTGATCTGGTTAGTACTATGCGTCCATCCTACAAGGAAACACTCTAATGAGCCACTTTAGAGCGACCCAAAAACCAAGGCCGGAAAAGAAGGATCTTTCTTGGAAACGGTAGCTTGGATCAAAAAATATTTTAGCAACAAAGACCTCCAATCTTCTATCTGAGATTTTATTTTGAACGACTTGCGCGTTATGAAATTATTGAATAGAACCATTACCCCTTCCGTTTCACTGATAATAATCGCTTGTGTCAAAAAAAAAAAACAGTCGCACTATTATAATAGTATGATGCACATGAATTTTCAAAGGCTATGGTTGGCTTTGAGATTTAGACACAACCTCATCAACGATCACTATTACTTCATTTCGACATGTCATTAAAACACAAAACAGATACTGTCCCAAAATTTCTTACTCATTCGCTAAAATCTCATAAAAAATGCCTCCCCGCAGTCCTGGGTGCTACTTTGCTCGAGATGTTGTGAAGTCAATCCTGCTGAATTACACCTAACATTTCCAATCACCCACCCGTTATCCTAACACATACGGAAAACCACCAGATATGTCAAATCCCCTATTGCACGAACTTTTTACACGTAACAACCCGAACCACACTACATCGAGACCATTCGCCGCATGCCCCGTTTACGACTTCCCTACCTAGGAGCAAAGACAAAGCACTAAAACTCAAATCAAAACTCAAATCAAAACTCAAGCATAGAAGGAGTGGTTGGAGCTGCAGTAATTTTCATGGTAAACGGCACCACATGCGCCAAGGCTACACTACTATCTAGGCTCTGATTCGCATTTCACGGTATATCATGTTGAACTTGTAGGACTAACCATCAACAACCTCCTTATTACAGCAGCAAAGCTATATTGACAACAGCACTCTAGCCACGGAAAATCAGACCATCAATGCCATAACAAGTTACAAAGCAGTGCTAGGACAATATGTGATCCAATCTGTGCACTAACACATGGAAGACCTACAGTGGGAATAACGAGGAACTCAATTCGAGATATAGGTCCCAGGCTGTTGTACTATGGAAAAGAAAAAGTATATATTGGATTAGGCAAGGGGTAAATACAATGAAAACTAAAAGAAAAGCTGATATATGCACAGAAAGGACAGTAGCTAAGAGATCCAGAACAGAAAGGACAAGATCCAAGAAAAAAAACCATCAAACATGTATTACTACTCACATAGGCATACAGTATAAGAATTATATGTTAGATCATTGCAGTACTTATATTGAATTAGAAGATTGTGACATTTTTGTTGATGTAATCTTTAGGTAACTCTGATATGATGTCATCCTCCATGCACATCTGTGCTGTTCTTTAGCCCTAACCCTTCTATGTACTAAAATGACAGCTCAGGCTATATATTGTGCCGCATTCTCAGTATTCTTTCTCCAACACTCAGTTCTCTCTTGAAATTAACTACATGATGAATGAGGCTGACCTTGAAACACTATGAAAAGAGCTTCAAGGTGAGCCTTGTTGACATGCAGACAATCAGTATAGTGAGGTGTCCACAAGACAGATAACCTGAACTAATCTTCAGAGTCGTAGTCTCCAGATCTCCGGTGGATGCTCCATAGTCATCATCAAGTGTGATGTTTAATCACAGTAATCTAACATGGCTTCGATCACTATGGAAGACCTGTCATTTAGCGCATATGAAGTTATTACCCTTCCCTTCGCACCATAATATAAGGAGAAATGGTACATCCTTTATAGGAATTCATACCAGACCTTGCCAGTGAGTCGACGAAACTAGCTCGGAACACCATACGCTCAATCCAATCCCCATTCAAGAAAAAAAAAAGGAATAAGTGTCAATTATTGCTCTACACACTCGATGCCGGTATCTCTAGTAGTGGAATTAAAACACGTGCAAGAAGAATAACTGTGGAGTAGGATATAATCTAAAAAAAGGGGGCTGAGCAACGCCTTGTTCGCACGGCGCGTCAGATACGTGTCCTCGGTCTAATTTGAGTCGTATCCCTCTGGATTTTTCGACTGCCAGTTCCATAGATCACGACACATGACCTCCAGGTTTTGTGGCGCACTAAAACCAAGCTCCTTCTCTGCCAACGTAGGGTCGGCTGTCAAGTCGGGCACATCTCCCAACCTGTATCGATGCGCGAACCATCCAGTCAGGTGTCAAATCATTTACAGAGCACTCTATACGCTTACCGTCTGCCGATGATTTCCGTCTTGAACGCCTTCCCTGTAGTTTTGCACATCGCATCCACAATTTCGAGAACGCTCTGTCCTCGACCCTTTCCGAGATTAAAAGCTCTAAACTTGCCTTGTTTGTCGCCCAGCGCTGCGAAGACATCGTGTCTCTGAGCTGCGGCTGGTGTCTTAAGTGCCGGAGCAGCGTCTAGAGCGGGTATAGACGCCCAAGAACATTTGTCAATGGAGCCAGGTTCAAGAGCGTCCAGGGCGAGCAAATGACCTGCGGCAAGGTCCATGACATGCAAATAATCACGCACACAGGTGCCATCCCTGTGGCATGATTAGCAGAGAGGCACCGGTCCATGTTTTGGAGCACACCTAGTAGGATAATCGTTTCCGAAGACTTTAAGTACAGTGTCTTTGACCCGCCCGATTGCCATTTGGGATAACAGTGGCAAAAGATTACCAGGGCGACCGCGAGGGTCTTCACCGATAAGGCCCGAAGGATGCGCACCTGCAGGACTGCAGAAGCATAAGCATTGAGGTGAACAGTTAATGATATTAAAGTGACACACTTGAAGTACCGTAGAGAAATAACTCTCCATTTCCCAGGTTGTGCTATCATAACCTTAGCCTGTTGTTTAGGACACGGTGATTGCATACAACGACATACAGTGACAAAGGTCACGGAGAACGCCTTCGGAGACGATCTTGGTCCGGCCATAACAGCTCTCAGCGCTCAAGGGGCTGGTTTCGGGTATAGGTATATGTGGTGGTATGCCGTATACAGTGGCAGAAGAGGAGTAGACAAAGCGATGGCAACCATATGTATCCATTATCTGAAGCAACGACACGGTTGCACAGACATTGTTTTGATAATATACCAACGGGATCTCCCCCGATTCTCCAACAGCTTTATACGCCTATAGAGGAAGAGTGGTTATGGAACCATCAAGTTCACGAAAGTTTTACCACTCACTGCGACGTGGATGACACCCCATATACCACCCTTCCCATACTGTTTGAACACTTTGGACACATCTTCGACGTTTGTAAGGTTGCCTTGATGTGCATCGACCTGGGCGCTGTCTTTATCCTGTTGGGATGCATCTGAGGGCAGGGCATCCAACGCGATCTTGGATACGCGTGACAGCGCAAGAGAATGCGAGTTGTGGTGGTTATCGATTGATATAACCTTGAACCGCCGCGTCAAGAGGAGGGTGAGGACAATATGGGAGCCTGTTCTGACGGTCAGGCCCAGGGCTCAGCGGGACATGCATGGTTCTGCACACCGATGTAACCAGCACCACCCGTCACTAGTACAGGCTATCCTGCACAGGTCAGCAAAATTTAGTGATGCAACGGTGACTTTCGACCCACACGCAGAGGCTCTTGTGAGGGCATGGCCTGGCTGGCGTTGGTCATGGTCGAGGTGAAAAGAGTGTCCCGGATGTTATTAGGTTTATGTAACTACAATTGAATTGAAACATTGATACGCAGCAGCACTTAATATAATATACACTTACAACTTTGCACAAATTCTTACGTCGGAGTCACAAATATTTTGAACTCGGTCCGTTTCGTGCCACCTGTCTTGCGACGTCAGACGGTTGATCACTCATCACACGACCATCGTCCTGTTTTCCACATTCACGACGGCACTTTGGTTCTGGGAACGCCAGGGACGCCATTACTCTAATGCCCATCCCTCCACTCCCAGGTGAACTCATTCTTCAGATTCTGAAAGCCGGCTACTTCAACCACAAGTTTCGACCGGATCGCTACTTTCTCAGCACCTGTTGTCGAGTGTGTCGAGCATGGGCTGCACAAGCGCAGCCGCTGCTGTTTCGCCATGTCGAGGTTCGGAGACCGTCGAGCTTAGCAGGCTTAAATGAGGCGTTGACACAGCCCAGCCATAGAAGAAACGCATTGAAAGACGTGGTTCTGTGGTTGAGGATTTGGATTGGATTCAACGACTCGGCCTCACCGCCGGAGGCACTTTCATTTCTTCTCGCTAATTGTTCGAACCTGTATGGGCTCTCGGTTACCTATCGCGGCACGTGGACACTCCCTCCAAACCCCCTGATACTCCCGCCTAACGTATTGGCTTTGGAATGTTGCGATTGGGAAGGTTGTTTCGGCGAGGAGGTCTCCCACGCCCTCATTCACAGTGGATGGAATTCTCTTCGTATTCTCGTCCTGCGTGGTTATCCACCCCTTTTTGACGTCTCCCCCAATCTCACCGAGCTCAGGATCGAAACAACCCATTCACAATCTTTCCCAATACAGGACCCATTTCCCAATCAAAAAACAAAGCTAAACCTACGCATTTTGGAGCTGTCACATGTCTCACCGTATCTCTTCTTGTTCAAGCTCTCTCGGGACTCGCTAGAGTCGGTTCATTTGACTTCGACGTTTATGCAGCCTACGCTTTTGAAAGATTGCCTCCAAGTCCGAGAGTTCAAGATCGAAACATTCATCTCTGAGGACCTCTTCCACGCGTTGCGGGACTTACCCCTGGAACATTTGGCGTTCTCCATACTGCCTCGCTTGGGTCCAGATGATCGTTCTCTCGAGTGTGTCTCTTTGTCCCCGACCCTCCAGGTGGTGTCTTGCTTGACTTCAATTCGTCCCTGTGACGAGGGAACAGCAAATTTCATTGGCCAGCTGGAACAGATTTGTGACACGAAACATGTACGACTAGACTTATATACGAGTCTCCCGTCCTTCCGTGCATTAACAGTACGGCATTATACCATCTGGTGCCAATATACGCTAACAGGTGACTTGCAGCGAGGGTCTATCGTCCAGACCCGCACTTTCCCTCGTGAACTCATGGTTCCCAATTATTTACGACTTCGGTCTGAATCGTGACCTTCACACCCTTCTAGCTGATATAGGTGAGCGGAAATTAAAAGAGCATCTCTTATGATATGTACTTTTTTAATTTACAAAGTTTATTGATAGACTATCTTGTCTATTTGTGGAAATTACTCACCCTCCCTGAGTATGGATGCCTTTCTGCCTATTAAACCAATTCCAGTTATACTTTTTTGAATTAAAATCCGATCTATCGATCATCTTTGTCTCCTGGTCCGGGAACTGGCGGCTCCCGCTGCCTCACAAATTGCGCCAGTCTCCAACGATGGAAATGCATGGCGATTCAAGTACCACAGAAATATCCCCAGCCATAGAACAGCGTACGCAAGTGCAGTATAATAGTCTGTATCGGGGGGCTCACCAGCTTGCAAGACTTTAACCGTATCAGCTTCAGTCCAATATCTATTACTTATTGGATCTCTAATCCTGGCCTCCTTGGTCTCAGTTATCAACATCTCACTTGATCATGTCCAATTATTACCAATGTCAATAAAGTTTACCTATCACGTTGAAATTTACACGTCCTCGATAATTATCTTCTTGTGAATTATTGGCCAGCACATGTAGTCTATATAAGATATCAATGATTCTTGTAGGTCAGTAATTTTTTGGATATGATCTCAACTATTGGATATTGCAATATATTACCATATCGAAACTATGTGATCGAATACACAATGTAGTGCCAGTCCTCTTTCCCCATTCCAAAAGTTGTCAAGCACACACGGTAAACTATGCACATTCGTTCTCAGAGGACTCGGACCGAACGAATTATGAACCACCATTCACTTTCCATTGAAACACGCCTCTGAATAGTCGTATTCTTGTATTCTTGAGAATTCAATTCATAAATGTGAAGTGGTAACAAGGGAGGATCAATATGCCAAACTCCAAGGATACCATGTGAGGTGGTACGCAAACTTTGAATATACACCAGTTAAAGTATGTTTTAGAAGACCACATTGTGTACTATCAATTGACCGGGAAGTGCTATATCCGACAAAACATTTTTATAGCACTACAACAACGTAGCATAGGCTCAAGCGGCTTTGGCCGTCGTAAAGAGTAAACGCTTAACATGTAATTTCTATTCTTTTTTATTTGTAGGAAATTTGATCAGACAATTATGCCAGATGGAATGCGTCAAAATCCTGTACAAGTCCAAAATATGTCACGAATTGTCACTCTCACATTCGGATTTTTGCTTCATGACGGGTGGAGTTTAAATCTCAATGTGTAACACCCTTGACGAGAATCAGCCTCGGTTTTGCTCTTACCACATCGGAATCCCAGGGGTATATGCGGAACATGATCACATACATTAGTATAGTGTTTAGTGTAGCCTTTTTATTTTTATTTTTTATTTCTGGCATGCACCAATTTTGTTTTCCAATGCAAAATCATGTTTTGCATCTCTCCTTGATTTCAACAGTATCATATTCACTATGTCTAAGAGGAATAAGGATTTTATGTAGTATAGCATTGGTGAAAAAAGCATTTTGCATTACTGATACCCTTTGCATTACCTAGAGCTTTGATAGTAGCTCACCTCACTCCTCACCTTTACTGTCAGACAGTCTTATCGCAAACAACAAGCACCCATGGGTGAATACATTATAAACAAGACAGCATTGAGGTCAATTCCCTAATTTACAACAGGATCCTTGTGATGGGTAAAAAGTATATCCAATTATAAATATCGTCTCAGAACTTATATACCTGATACGAAAGGTTCAGTGCCATATATTTCGAAACCCCACTGTACTCACTTGATCACCGGTATATCCCAACTCCTTGAGAATGCCACCGATCTCACCCTGATTATATCCATCCTTCTTGCCTGCTACTGCGGCCACTTGGCCAGGAGGGCCTAGGGGATCCATGCTCAGAACGAGTCTGATTAAGCATAAAAAACGCACACACCACAGATGAAGACTTTGACTTTCTCTCCCAAACTCGCAGGAGCCACGTGTCGTTTGACCACTTCCTTCGTAACGTAACCGATTCCGCCTGTAATAGGAGTTACGTCAATTTTTTTTGCATTTTCTCTTACAGAAGGGGAAAGGTCGTTTTTACCTTTCCAGTTTTTGTCGGCCTTTTCAATTACGTAAAGGACGTCGAAAGTGTCGGGATACTTGTTTTTAAGCTCGTCAAATTGTTCCCGCAGAAGTATGTCTTTCTCTGAGACATTGGCGAAGATCAACTTGAATTTTGTTTTGTTGTTTTTGTCAGGGAGAGCATAGGTCAAGATTTGATAAAGTGGTGTACTGGCGAGAGGTTAGGAGAGTAAATGTCGGGGGAAAACATAAACTTACATTCCACTCCCTCCACCGATCAAGGCGACCTCTTCAAACTCGTTGACTAATCTTCAATGTGAGCGGTAGCCTCACAAAAAAGAAAGAAAGCTCTGCACCTTTGTAGGGGAATTTGGGAATGGGACCCTTGATAGCCAAGGTATTCCCCTCTGTCAATGAGTGAATGTGCTTTGATGCATTTCCAGCATCGTATTTCTTGATCAGCAAATGCAACTCCCCAGGAAGGTCCGGGTGAGAGATGGGAGTGTACGGACGTATAACAGGCTTCCCCTTTGCATCCTTCAGTGCATCAGGATCGGAAGCCCTGACGAGTACACAAGACGCGACGGGTAGCATCGAGGTCATGTTATCCGGAAGATCAAAAACGAAGCTTGGGGAACAATACTCAAACACATCCAATGGTATTTGCGAGAATGGAATGTGAGACCTACGTCGAGCTGTTGTGGTTGTAGGGCACGACCTTCTTCAGTCGGAAGTTGAGAAATTCTTCGGGGTCCAACGGGCTCTTCTCCTGTTTGTGTGCTGTGACCGCTGATAGGTCTTCACCAGACTTGAGGACATGAAAGTTATAATAATATCCGCCTGCGCCGGCAGCAGCAGCACCAGTGAGATACAATGGAAGTTTGGACTTGGAGGCTGCTGCTGTCTCCGTGGAGTATCGGCGTGACACGCTTGACTGCCAAGTGAATGAGATATACCTCGCATTCTCAGGCATTCTTAACTCACTAAAGACCTTGCAATTGAGGTACGGAACATTGACATGGTGAGCGACAATCACAAATATATTTGCGTCGCGTACCCAGAGAGGCGCACAGGCGCATACAAGCGCGCACACACAAAAGTGAAAAGAAATAAACTACATATGTATGCCGAGAAATGCCACGAAATGCATGGTATGGAACAATGAAAACACAATGCAGGGAATCAAAAGGAGAGAGTCGCTACATAGTCTTTTACTCAACCGCCAGGAATCGTTCCTATATCCGCCCGTTTTACAGTGTGCACCATATCCATCCCTTTGCGCGCATACACAAGCTGGATGGAACAGAAGTCAGTCCGACGCAGATCTGTTGAAACAGAAAAGGAATATACGAACAAGGTACGGATTGGCGGTCGACCCGGTAGTATCCGCCAATACTTCATCCTTTCGGACGTGCGACACTTCGGAGTCGTTGTACTTGAACCACGAGTCAGGGTCGTCTGGTAAACACCGGGAATAGAAGAAGTAGTGGCCCCAAGACGCGGAAGAGCCGCGGTGGACAAAGACGGAAGTCAGTTCATATTCTCCCCGAGTTTCCTCCTGCCAGATGGCTTCGAGTTCTTCTTTGAGACTGGCAGCCTTGGCCCGCAGATCTAATAATTCGGTCTGTAGAGCATTGTTCTCAAACAAAAGATGCCCAAGCAATTCACTATCGAGGTCAGAGAGTGTCACAACATCCTGGTTGGCCAAAAAGTCGTATGTGCGCGACAAGTTCTCGACAAACGGAGCTCCCTGAAACAGAATATTATAAGCATTCGCATCTCCTTCAGTATTTTGGATATTTTTTACCGTATCGCGCGTAAGTGCATGTATTCGGTCACGACAGGCGTTTAGATCCGACTGCACAGACTTGGACCGTGCACGCTTTGCGGGGTCTGCACTATCCAGAAAACGGTCCATATACAACGTTTCGCCAAAGCGGACGTAGGCATGCGATTTGTACGGTTGAAGTGTATCACGATTAAACTGGACTCGCTGCAATTAAAGTTACATCAACGCGGAAAGATAGAAGATCATTCAGTCGCACCAACCTGCAGCTGTATCTGAAGTACTGGAGGCAAATCAACCAAGGAAACCTCCATTTTCGCCTTTTTTCCCTGGAACTCTACAGTATCGTCGAAGTACCCACTCAAGCCGTCGTATATATCGAAGCTCTCTTCGGACACGTTGACAGGTAAGTGAGAGAACATGTCCTCCTTCTCATGGATGGAAAGTCCACGACCATCCAAATCAGGCTGCAGGGGACGGATGCGTTGCCGGATCGTCCCATAAAACAACCTGCATATGGCATTTACTCTAAGAAACCTTCTGTATGGCACCAAGAGATCGGCTCTACCTTTTTACTACACTACCTTTGTCTTTGTCCGTGCCGCCAACCATATCATCGAAACGAAGCAATGCAGTTTCGATTTGAAACATGCAATTATCCATACATTCAGCAACATCATGCTGCTTGCCTGTCGTAGCGGTGGGCATTAATAAAAGCCAAAGTTCACAATACGTACCGAACATCATGACCGACTCTGAGTTGACTTCTTGTTGCTTGCGTCGTGGAGGAAGAGGTGGAGGTTTGTTTTCTTTCTCTTCCGACACACCCATTTCAACATCCTTGCTCACCGGTGTTGTGTCACCACCTTCTACTTTGGGCTCGGATGGACCGCTCCATTTACGCCGATGGTCACTGATAACTCCACTTGATGATGTAGGTTTAGTGACCATGACAAAACCGTCTCGATCGAGGTCCCCAGTGCTATCGACATCCATTGTTGGTACTGAATGCGCTCTACGTTGTCTCTTGCCCAACACAGAGGGCGATGGCGACATTGCAGATGATGATGGTGGTGGTGGTGATGTCGATGATTGTGGTGTAGCAGAGGCGAGCACAGGACCCATTGGCACAGGCTCATCCACCAAGGTTGCATCAGTGCTGGCAGAAGAATCAGTGCCTATGTCATTTCGGCCATGTTCATCCTCCTCCTCGTCTTTCGATGTCACCAAAGCGAGCTTAGCAAGCTCAAGTTCAGGAGTAACAGCAGGTGTGTCGGAATATTCGAGCTCCCAAAAGAGGTTACCTAGAGCTGCCACGACTGTGAATAAGATGGTTAGTGTGTTTTACCCGCATCGCCGCGAGAGACACTGGGAAACAAACATTTCCTAGACCGAAGAATCTCCTTTCTCGTGACAAGTCTACCACCAACACGATGACGTTTGAGGTCGTCGTCAGTCAGCTTTACGTCGTCCACAAAGTGTGCAGGTGTTAGCGCCTCCCGTAGATCTTTTATAGTGTAGAAATACTTTGATGCGATTGAGACAAGTTAAATGATGGAAAATATAGAAAAACCCACTTGGAGCAAAGAGTTTAGATAACAAGTGTTCCCTAGTTGATTTAAGCCCCGTGGCCATTCAGGGTTTGAAGAATGGACAGTTTCCCCTGCTAAAGACACGGAAAGGTGAACTAAATGCCAATCTTTTGTGGCAGACAACGCACGATCAATTCCTGTCTCTAGGAATGTCCGTAATCGAGCGCTATCTTTCCACTGTGCGATTACAGCTAATGCATCTCGCATCCTGTCGGCATGAGATGGCTGATCATCAACCTGATAATCGCATGATTCATCCATGTCACGGTTGGAATGGCAAGATAGTGATCACCCACCCGCATTTTGTACACCGTAATCAGCATGTCATCATCAACATCCAATGGTATATCTAATGTCTGATATGCCTTTTGAGGAGTCAGCTCTGCTTTGCTGTCTTCGGCTTTCTCCTTTAAAACCCGACTACCTCGCGCTTCCGCTACGATATGCAAGGCCCGGGTTAATTCTTTCCGCTGTGCTGCCCCTCCATCCTGGTTTTTCAATGCACGAGTCATCGCATCACTCCACGCGTGGAATATAAATTCATCTTCAGCTTCTTCAAGATCAACCTTCAGGGCATTAGATCTTCCAAAACCTAATATCGCTACAGCACTGTCCAAATCCGAGAGAAACCATCGTCCACGGTCGGTCTCATTCGTAATGACTGTCTGCAATTCCACTGGGAAAGAGATAGACGCAGCATGTATAACCATGGCGATATTGTTGAGATCATTCAGGAAGTGAACGGTCCGTGCCGGGTTACAGCGACACTGGGCTCGATAGGCAAACTCCAGTAAACCTGTGCCCAGTTAAGACTGGTGAATAATATAACGCATAAAAAGAGGAGAAATTACTAGGAGAGTATGCCGTGGGGGTGAAGCCCAGTCGCTCCACAGAATCCAAGGGATACGAGATCTCATGAGGATGTCCTGGTAACGGCTGCCTTATGACTATAGATGAATCAGCTTGACATGAATAACGAAGAATTCCATTGAATTCTCACTCTGATTGGGATGTGCACCGATGTCTTGCTGAAACTGCTCGCGTGCATTTTCAAGAACAATCCAGGGCTTGGGTTGGGCCGCGTTCTTGTTGCTAGACGCTGCGTGTCATCAGAAATAAGCCAAGACAAACTCCGAGCATAAACTCACGAAATCGTTTCCGGTAGTCTTGTAACCATGCCCCAATCTCAACCCAAGTCCTGAGCGAGCGAAGGCGAGCAGAATCAGTGTTCAAATAAGGAGGAGCAAAAGTCGCCTTCGCAGAGGGAGTTCCAGAAGAAGTGGATTCAGGATCCACAACAGTAAAACCAAGACACTGATAAAGGTGAAGCCTATCGCCAGTGTCGTAAGTGTAAAGCAGGAGATGGAATGAACTAATGACGCACGCGGTAGAAGATAGGCCGACTTTGTTAAAAAAAGATTTGCCTGGACCGATCGGAATTGCACGTGTTTCATTTTTCCAAAGAAGATTTTCTAGGATTCTGTAGATGCATAAGAGGTTGTATACAACGGTGTAAAAATTTCCTTACTTCATGGTAGTATCCAATGCAATGACAGCGGCATCATCCCCTGACTGGCCAGGCAGTGGATTTCCAGAGCGTTCTCGCGTCAAATCCTCGAAATATCGTGCCGGTACAATGCCAGGTATCAAATCCGAGCAAACAACATAGACACAGCATTGGCAACACACATACAGATGGAGAAGAACACCCTCGGTATCATTCTCGGGAGTCGTAGTTGATTCGATCCCCTCCATCTGGTCCTCCTCTTCCTTACTCAGTGGTTGGGGGACATATTGCTCCTTGATCCAAGACGCTTTGTTGAAGGGAGGGTTCAATGCGAGCGATGAGACGGCAGCAGGATAATAGTGAAAGTGATGAGTTAAATTGGCACGAATGGGAGTGTCAACTATCTCATCCAGGCATGAGTTGGTCACCTTGCGTCGGGATGCATTAGGAAATATTACACCAGGGTGTGCCTCTTTAAATGAATCAGCAAGAGGTGGTAACTCGCTGGCGAAGCGACGTAATAGAAGGATCCATCCATTCTCTTTACGACAATAAAGTGCGTTGGGATGTGGAACAGCTCCGTGAACCTCTTCGAGGGTGGGAGTTCGAAAAGAAGCCTGAGAAGAAGTGGAAGAAGAGCCGGATTGTACATTGTCGGGTGGATTGACTGTGACAGTATATAGGGAATGGTCGTAATCATGAAGCTTCTCGGCGAGTAACGTGGGGAGTACACCCGGACCTGGACGCGCGGAACGGAGGATCACTTCAGGATCCCACCAGTTCACTTCTTCAACTGCGTTGCATCCGTCAATACTTACACCACTGGGCGTCAGTTGTGGATATGCTACCCAATCTCGAGAGCTACTTGGTCCCCAGTTGTTGAGGTCTTGTAATCCTGGTAATTCGTTACGTACGGACGTACCCCAGACCGGCTCCTCTGTAGAAACTAGATCGGGGATGTCATCGTCCCGTATATCCACCTCCTGCACAAGTTCTGGAGAACGCCATTTGGCATCCCTGAGTGTCGAGGTGAATGGGGGAGGATCATATGGGGGAGGAGATGGTTGTTTGGCCTCGACTGGTTGGTAAGAAGGTATATAATGATATCCTGTATAAGCTGAGCCTGGGCTCTGGGCTGAACGTGGTGGCAAAGGTGGTGCATCGCCGTAGAATGTTCCAGAAGGAACTGCGGCTACTGTGTTGGCTTGCGAATCATCGGGAGATGGAGAATTGTTAGGAGTTGGAAGAGGTCGTCTCTTAGGGTTGGACTGTGTGTCTGTCTCCATTATCTGACCGGACGTTCGGGTAGGACGTCAGCTAATGTTACAACCAGTCTCTATAGAGGTCTTACGAAAAGAAAAAGGTAAAAGGTAGCTCTAAACGCATGTACGCGTATAGATGCTTAGACCAAGGTCAGACAAGTGCGCAGCGAGTGGCTATAGCAGACGCGACGGTACAAGGTAAGTCGGAGTCGGAGTGTAAAATCTAAGTTTGTCACACCCAGTCAATTAAACATCGACAGTATTATTATTACACAGCCTGACATAGTTGGACATTCGAGAGGTTTATGAAATTAAGAAGGTCAGGATCCGGCACTTTACAGACCACCACAATTCTTGTCACAGGGACGTCAACAAATTCGACGATGGCTCCCACGATCACGTCTATTCCGTCTTGTCCAAAACAAGGCACCTCTTCGAAGTCATAGACAGTTAACTCTGTCGGCATGCTACCGTCACGACATTCGTTGTTCGTCCATGGCATGAGAGACCTTATGATCTGCTCGTTCCGGTCATATTGAAGGAGGCAGACAATCATGGTCATAATACCCAGTATCCCCTCGGATTGTTCATAGGGAACAATAATGCACTTCCGCAACTAAGCAGAGAAGCCTTTACAACGCCAGTGAGACACTGCTCGTGTATGGTTGTTAGGTACCTTGTGGTGGAGTTTCTCATCTCGGAAATATCTGGTATTGCAGCTGCTCTGTACCACAACAAGTTAGGAATATCTGAAGGGACCAATATTAAACAAGATGATAAGTTACATTAAAGTCACAAAGTTTAAAGAAATCTGGCTTTGGAATTGGCCTACGGCACGTCTGTAGTAGTCCTTTGAGGCATACGTTGAATTCCATTCGCGACATCTGATGTTTGCACTGAAATTACTCCTTCTCATCCATGTCTCTCAGTCGTATTCGACGAGCCAAGGCCATCCTCAGCTGTTCCCTGTTCTGGCTGAACTTCGCCACCCTGACAACGAATAAATCCCTCAGCAGACCTTCCGAGACCAAGAATCACTATAATACTCGCCTCCAAACCCTCAAGCAGGCCCTCAAGATTCTCAAGAAGCTTGTCAAGCTTACTTTCGACTCCTTGCGCAACACCATCTGCCTCCTCTAGCTGCTTTAACAGTGCAGAGATATCGCCCTCCGTCATGTCTTCTTCAGCTGATCCAAGAGTCGAGATAGATTTCTGTAGAAAAGATAGTTCCGTGATAACTTCATCGGGAGAAAACGAGTCTTTCGGGTGACTCGCGTCATGGATCTCGGAAGAGGAGGAGTCCGCTGCATGCTGGATTTCATTTGAGTTAACCATTAAAGTTAACCCTCGGCCGGGCGCTTCCACACCTGCTTTCAACTTGGTATACATCGTAAGTATCCACGAACGCTAATTCACAACTGACATCCTTATCGCAAAGGTAGGTTAACCTGGCCTTTGTAGACTTATACGCTTTGCTCTTCATTCCTCGTGATGCGCCTCCCTTGGATATAAAGCAGGCTTACCACCGTATCCTACTCGCCACACATCCGGATAAGCGAAAATGCAATGACACTGCGTCCCCTACTCCTGATATTGGACTCCTCCAGGAGGCATACCTCACATTATCTGATCAAGTCTCGCGTAAGGCGTACGATGCCTCTCTCGCAGCCCACGAAGCACGCTTCACATCTGGCCCACGGCCTGCCCAAGTGGTATCTCTTGAAGAATTCAGCTCGATGGTTAGTGATAATGTCGAACGATGGACGTATCCTTGTCGCTGTGGTGGAGCATACCAGATAGATGATCAACAATTGGAAGAGGATCTCCACTTAGTCGGGTGCGACTCTTGTTCAGAGGTTATTTGGGTTGGATACGAGGAATATGAAGAAGCGAACGTCGGCCCCAGTTAAAGGAGTTGTCAAAGCTACCTGCTACTTCAAGGTGGAAGTAATAATTTTGATACCTAAAGTTGTTTGCGTAAAATTTACTATTTAAGGTGCTACATCAACAAGTCGTTTATCAAGATTTGAACAGGTATGAAAAGGTAAGAGTTAAAAGGAACAAGTTACACCCGGCCTCGTTGGGGGCCATGGAAGGGAGAACAAGGATATTTTACCAGGGTAGTGAAGACCACGAGAGCGGACTGGATTTAGGCTACAACTTGAAACCATTCGCTAAAAGTGAGCAGCATGGGATGCTGGGCTTATGCAAAGGAAGAGATGGCAAGGATTATTTGTTCAAAGGATCGCCTCCGTCTTCTGGGCCTGCTAATGCTCCTTCAGGAACTACATTTGGGTCGGCGATGGTTTCGCTGACTTGATGGAAGTCTATGAAGTAATAATTTAGTGACACAGCTACCTAGGCCACACTCAGGAGACGCACCTAATATTTCCGAATACATCATGACTTTCCAGGTATCCACGGGGAGATCGGCATCATTGAAACTCCAATCAAATATTTCGTTTGCAACAGGCTCGTCACTTGGGTCATGGTATGGTGAGACATAGTCATCTGCAAGACACTCGGACGCCGTTATGCGCTTTCGCGGGTCGAATACGAGCATCTTCTCCAATAAATCGAGTGCTATTCCGCAGACAAGGTAGCAATTGATCATTGTTCTGTCTGAATAAGTAAAAAACAGGCATACCGCTTTGGTCAGTGCATCGTAACTTTTCACTGAAAGGAACGCGTTCGCGTTTCGGAAGACTCTGCACAAACCGGAGCGTCTAAATATGGACAGATTAAGCATTTACTAAAAGATAGACTAGGGTTGGACCTACATTTTCGCTGCATATGGTCTGAATGACGTCATCTGGTGGTGTCCCAAGCAGCTCTGTGATAATTGAAAACTGGTTCACATCTAGGTATATAGGTGAATCAAAAAGGACAATATACCCCAAATAAAGAGATATTACGAACGGTCTTTGCCTGGGAACAGGGGCTTGCCCTCAAGCATTTCTGCAAATATGCACCCGGTGCTCCAGATGTCCACTGCATCATGTATGAAAACCCTGTCGGACGATAGACAAAAGAGATTCTCACCTGCCACGTCGTACTTTTGCCATGTAAGCATGATTTCTGGAGCCCGGTAGTACCGCGTTGAGACATAGCCAGTCATCTGTGGATCTTGGATCCTCGCCAGACCAAAATCGCAAATCTAGAGACGGTATCTGTAAGAGACCAGTGGAATATCTGTCTCTGACATATGCACCTTCAGATCACAGTTCTCATTCACTAAGATGTTGCTCGGTTTCTGTTCATTTGTGAACATATGTTATTCTGTCACACGGAAATTCTCTCACCAAATCTCGATGCACAACGCCAGCTGAATGGACGTATTTTAGGCCTCGCTATGATGTCATGTTAGCTTCGTGAGACAGTGGTGTAACGGCGCGTGTCACCAGTATCTGGTACAAGAAGTACTGAATAAACTGCTTCTCTAGCGGTCGCGAAGTCAATAGCCGATGAAGATCTGTTCCCAAAAGCTCGGTCACAAAGTATCTAGAAGATCCGTATCAGAAAGTAAACAAGGAAACTATGAATAAACTCACATATCTTCCAGGGGCGAAATGAACACGTCGCTTAGACTGATTATCTGTATTAGTGACCTTAGTGTCTGGTGTGAAATGACTCCTGAATGACAAATTGGACACACGTTTTCGTGGGTGATATGCTTGAGCAGTTTCAACTCCCTATACGTCCTCTTGCTCAACACGGGCGTCGAAAATGGTTTCATAATCTTCTTGATGGCTACGGACGACCCTGTTAATTGATCTTTGGCAGAACTTGATCGATATCTCTCAGCAAATCGATGGGGCGAAGCATGATCATGCGCACCATACGAGTCCAAATGCGCCTGGGGAAAGGATGCTGAGAACAAAACTATGTGGTATAGAGCAACGTTACTCACCCATCCCAACGGGCTGTAGATCTATATACCGAGTTGTAACCTTTGCGATACATTGAGTGCCTCGGCCTCCGCGTAGCTGCGCATTTCGAGCCATTAGGACTTACCTCAAAAGAAGTTCCAAATATACTGAGCTTGACGAATGACATTGTAGTTGATGGTATATGGCCTCGTGATCGAGATAACCGTCACTCCTCAGCTGGTTTATAGAGATGGAGAAGAAACGAGATGCGGCTGAGGCGAGGAAGGCGCCAGGCTCACTGTAACGTATCGGGTCCAACGGAGTACACTTTCACACACGTTCGTGTTGATTATAAAACTCGTAAAAGTGGAAGCAGAGTTGCTTGAGCTTGTCGTGGCGTAGGAGCCAATGCAAGTTACGTAAAGGTCTGGACATGGGCTATTGACCCTTAATTGAACAATGAAAGGAGAAAACACCGTACCCAAGCACCCACATTAGAAGAAAGTCGGGTAAGATGATGGATAAAGACTCTTAAATAGGTAGTGTAATATTTCCCTTTCCTAGACCATTCTCCCCTGCAGTCACTCCGATTGTCACGTGCTCACGCGTAAGTCTAGAGCACGTGACTTTAGAGCTATACTTATGTCCGGCAAACCAACTGGACCTTCTGGCTTTCTATCTAATCCTTCCTATAGAACCAGAGAATCACGTCTTCAGTTCACTCCTGCATACGCCATTGTTGGTGTCTACCGCCTTGCCACTGACTCAAATTTATACAGACCTATTTGGGACAAAGTCAGACATGGGACCAGGAGAGGAGCAATCGTTGGACTCGGTTGGGTACGCAGACATTTCTGGAGTTGAAAGCTTGAAACATATCAGTTGTTAGACTGTCCTGACGTTCCGTCTGCAACGAGCCTTTATTCGGTTTTTTCTTGCCAAGTACGTCATTTATGCTGCCTGCAGTTCAGAAACCTGTTTATACACAAAGTTGTCAGTTCTCCGAGGGTAACCGGTCTTTCCCACGAGACTGTATTAGGATACAAAGTTCCGTTAGATATAGTTACTTGTGCGTCTCCATATTAACCTCATATACATATTCGCCATTCAACACTTCATCAACAACGCACAGATGCTACAATTATTTTCATCTCCTCCCAAGTCGAAATGATTCTGAAGTTCTTCCTATCCCGCAATCTTCGTATCGCTCGGGAACGGGCCTGGGACCAGACGGTCAAGTCTCGCAGAAAGGGCCCTGAATTTTGGGGACCATATGTTGAAGAGTGGCAAGTGCCGCCACAGGTGAAAGAGGGAGGACAATGGTGGCATAAATGGATTAGCAGCGGATTTTCCCGTTATATTATTACAAGAGGTATTCATTTCTGTTTCGTTTCCATTGGTTTTTACTCTGATATTAATTGAATGCAAGTTTTATTGGCACCCCTGAACATCTATCCTTTCGTGGGTCTCATACTATCTTCATGGCTGAAGGCGATCGGTACAGCTCGGTATCTCCATAAACCTTACTTTGTTGCAAAGAAGATGACGCTACACCAGACCGAAGTGTTCATGGAGGAACGGAAATGGAGCTATCAAGGTTTGATGCTCTGCCATCGCCTTTCTATCAACTACTGATTTTTATGAAGCATTTGGATTCGTTGCGGCTCTTCTCGAAAGCCTTCCTGTTGTTGGATTAGCGTTTACTATAAGCAACCGAATTGGTGCTGCTATGTGGGCGCACGACCTCGAGAAGCGTCAACACCTCTTCGCATCAGGAGAGCTAAAACCGCTTGTTCCACGTTCCCGTCAAGCAGACCAGCATGGAACACTTGGACCCAATGGCATTGGATTGAGCCACACCAAAGATGTCAGCGAGAAGCTTGACGGAAAGTCCACCAGAAAGTCACATGGAATGGCGGATAGTTGGGAGTAGGAAGAAATTCATTGATGATGAGAGGGTGTATCGACAAGGACATTATTGTGAGTGAGACCCCCCTACAACGCATGTTGGCGGTCCAGATCACGACGCATCGTGGTGGAAACGTAAAATGGTCCCAGAACATGCCGTGACATAAAACAAGTATTTATTTGCGACATCCAGACCCTCAATCCTCAATTTGGAGTCTTCGTCGACACAGTTTCAAATAAAAAGTTATCGATGTATGCTTCGCTGAAAAACACGCCTGGTTATCTTTTCCTGCTTTTAAATAGCAATGCCATCAATTCTCTCATCCTAAAGTGCTTGACAGCTTCAGCGGAGATGTTTGGTGAGCAGATGCTCATCAGTAACGAGTACGTTATAGACCCTAGGTATGCAGTCAGCTTTATTATAGGACACTTCTTTTCCTGATTCGAATCAATTGCTGGCTGTACATGTAGGATCGATGAGCGTGAGAGAGTCGATCGGATCGTCAATCAATATCTAATCGGTCAAGCGTCTGCGTTATTAGGACTAACATGGATATTGTCCCATTATATCCGAATATAAAAGGATGGATTTGGCAAATATACAGATGTCAGGCGGTTCGGTTCGTCTGTGGTTGTATAGAAACGGCAGAGTCTCTAAGAGCCTCAGACGAGTCAGAAAAGAGTCTGAGGGTCGTCTTACAAGCGCATTATACTTATAGTGTAGTTCCCTTAGAGCAATGAGACTGACCGATCCAGATAGCTAAGGATGAGTTGAGCGGCGATGGTAGAGGTATCGCGGGGAAAGATGAGAATGGAAATTAGTCAAGCGTTGTCCCTTTTTACAACAGGTTGGTATCCGTGGATATGGCTTACCAAATGTACCAAATACTACGTCGTTTGAAGGACACTATTAAGTAGATCTACCAGTAATAATTATGAGTTTTGTTTGCCAAATCCGGTCTTTTATATCCGGATATAACCGGATAATATCCATGTGTATTCATAACCAGGTGGATGGGTTGGTCTTAGTTCCTAAATAGAAGTGGACATAAAAGCATCGCAATCCTCCTCCTCCATAACATCCATCATCATGCCAGGCATCAAGTTAGGAGATGGAGCCAACTGCGACATACAGATCATCGATATTGGAGCATTCGTCGACGGTTCCAAGAAGCAGGCTGTTGCTGACGCACTCTTGACCTCGTTAAAAGACACCGGCTTCGTGTATCTCGCCAATCACTCACTTCCCAAGGACAAGATTGAAGAGATGTTCAAATGGGTAAGAAACAGATACTCTATATGTTGAGGTTATAATTCTCCAACACCTCCTTGAGAACAAGAGATTTTTCGACCTGCCTATGGAAACAAAGCAACTCGCACCCCACCCACCTGGCGGTCAGCATCACCGAGGTCTGCCCTTTCCAGTGTGTCAGGATACGCAGTTAGAGTTGAATCATGACTAGGCTACTCTCCCCCCGGGCTTGAAAAAGTTGTTCAACATATTTATGAGGAGGAAGAGCTGGCACAGAGTCGTGCCAAGGCTCCAGATGTCAAGGAAAGTTTCGAGTGTGGGGATGAAGCCTCACTCCACACGCCCAATATTTGGCTGCCTGATGGCATACTCCCAGGCTTTAAAGAAGCGTGTCTAGAATTCTATTGGGTAGGCCATTAGGACTCCTATAAACATTTTGTTGATGCCTCTGAGTAGCTGTGTCACGAACTCGAACTTTCCGTCTTGCGTGCTCTCGCTCTCGGACTTCATTTGCAGGAAGAATATTTCGTGGCAAGTCACACGGGAGTGGACAACCAATTGCGCCTTCTGCATTATCCTAGGTGCACCTTAATTAATCATCGTTGATGCCATCTAACTTCCACTTTCAGCGTTCCTGTCGAGGACCTTAAACGAGACAAAATCACTAGAGTTGGTGCCCATTCCGACTTCGGAAGCATAACTCTTCTGATGCAAGATAAAGCTGGTGGGTTAGAAGTTGAAAATCCAACCCGGCCCGGGGAATTCACCGTGAGTGAACCTCTGCTTACTTTTTTGGTCATATATCAAGTGGTATTTTCTAGCCTGCACCCTATATCGAAGGTGCCATCATCGTTAACGCGGGCGACTTTCTGATGCGATGTGCGTGCTTCCTAGACATATACGTTGCATGCTTGAGTAAGCTTGGCCGATATATCTAGGGTCCAATGATATTATTAAGAGCACAATCCACCGTGTGCATGTTCCGCCTAACATCGCAACCAAGGACGGGATGACCGCGCCAAGGTATTCAATCCCATACGTGAGTCGTTGACCTTGTTCGCGTGAGATTTTCCTCATAAACCCTTTTTTTTTTTTAATTTAGTTTTGCTCCACGGTGAGGAGCGCGTGTGATTTATTCATATGTCGACACTAACAGGCCTTATGTGACGGTGCAGGAATTCTCCAAAGTGGTCGACTGCCTCCCTGGAACGTTGTCGGAAGATCGGCCGAAGCGATACGACCCAATCTCGGTACGTGAAACCTCGTTACACAGAACGTTAATATGCTAATGGGGACTTAGGCTGGCGAGTACATTATAAGGCGGTTGCTCTCCAACTACTGATGGCCTAGCATTCACTTACATACCAGTAACGTTTATAAACGTATCCCGTTTGGAATGTAACATCACAAGATTATGTCATAGTAACGTTGGCTTGTCTTTCAAACAAAATTATATGACTTCAAGGTCACCCATGCCGAAAGACCATCATCGCATCAATTGAACGTTGGTTTATCTTTGAATTCTTAAGCTTGCCAGTAGAATTTAGAAAAATTAACCAAGGAATTTAGTCCTGTCAAAATTCTTCTGCACTCTCACATTGAGAAACCCGGACAGGATTTCAAACATCCCCATATTTGAAGTCTTCACATGTAGGACTCACCTTGCTCGTCTGGCCTATTTGACGGGATGCATTTTGCAGATGGTGAGGATGAATCATACGACTAGTCCGGATGACGACTTGCACGAGGTGCAAGTCCCATAGCTCATTGCAGAGCTATGAAAATCCGAATATACGAATAAAAAATTTGATGGAACATAACGTTCATTTAAAGCTTAAGCATAAGAGACTTTAAGAGAAATGCGAGAGCCATGAAAATGTGTCTCTCCAAGATATTCCGAGCTTGCACAGAGGAAATGGCTACAATGAAATCCGGGGTCATTCAGCGAGGTTAATTATGGGTGTGATCCACGTCGCAAAAATCCAAAATCTCATCAAAGTCGGGCCTAATCGAGTATGATAATATCTTGAAAAGAAATTTATCAAGCCTGACTAGTCCCAAGCAACTCCATACTCTGTGATGATACCTTGAATTGAAATTTTGGATTTTTGAGACATTCTAAGTAACTGCAGAACAAAGTCATCAGTGGAAAACATGAAAAACATATTGGAGTCAACTCTACAAAAGACCAACATAATATCAACAATGAGGTCCAACTTTAACCTTTAGGCAAGTTTGTGAATAAGAGTTAATCAAATATAGCATCCACCTTGCAGATACAGACCACTGTGAGGGTGACACTTTGACAAGGCCACAATTACAAGATACTCCAATTATTATGAGCTGATTGAGACTATTCCACCTGGTGTAGTGGTAATCCTCAGTTTATATAAGGTTTACTAGCAATAAATGCATAGAAACCCACCTGGTGTAGCAGGAATCCTCAGAGATCAAGCTGAGGGGTAACCATCACACCAGTTACAACCCTATGCCCTACTCCAATGATTATTACATAAGTGGAAGATACAAGGTGTGGGAGTGTAAATAAGATGAAATAAGATGAAAACCAAGCTGAACCCTGACATCACCCCCTTCTCAATGCATGGTGTCTTGACATGGTCTTGTCAATCCACCCCAGAACAAGGAGTGGGTAGAGATTTGACTTGATTCAATCCTCTCTCCAGGATAAAATGGGAGGGTGAACTTGTAAATGGGGTTGATATTACTGTAGGTTTGGAATGACACCTCTTGCATATACTCTCCTGTGGTGTTACAAGACCTCCTCCCAGTAAATCCCTCAAATGTGCAAGGGATTGACTCTCTCCCCAGGAATATTGGGTCTCTAGCCATGTAGGGTTGATGAGTGATAGGCTTCTTCTGCCAAGGAAGGGATAGAATAGGTTTGAGTCAGGCTGGGAGTTTAAGAAGTCTCTCAATTCATCTTGTTCAATAGACCAGCATGATGACAGAGAGTAGGATTCAAGAGGGATGAGACTTGAATTATCTGTAAAAGTTTGCAAAACCTAGGAAGGACTAGATGTCCTTGACCTTCTGAGCTTCCAGCCATTCCAAGATGCTCTTAACCTTCTCCTTGGTCATAATGAGTCCCTTGGGTGAGAGTATGTATCCAAGGTATTCGTTCAAAGTTTGGTGAAAAGAACATTTATCTTTTTGGGAATACAGGCTATGCTTCCACAGCCATTGCAGTGTTGGAAAATCAAAGGTATTATTATTATTATTATTATTATTATTATTATTATTATTTTGTTTTATTCTTTTACTCACATATACTCACTTGCTCCCATGTGTACGTTCATGTCATGCATGACTCCTGTCACATGTCATCATTTATGACATCACCCCTTAGTATATTTTATCCTCACATGGCATTATACTTTAGCTCCCAGTGTCAAAGTACAATTTACCAAACCTCAGTTCACTGGGTCATACTGACCAAATTCCCTGCATTTCATATAACAAGTTACAGACTTACAAGTCATGCATGTATGCTTAGCTTGGCTCAGTACTGTTCACTTCATTATATTCCATTTTTATTTGTTTGCTTTGCTTTGGTATACCTTGGTACATATACAGGCATCTTGTATCCATTGGGCCCTCTCATTTTTCAATCAGACTAAAGTGGCTTGGTTTGCAAACAAGGTTCTTAGACAAGAGAAAACCAGACAACCTCAATACTCAGACTGGAAGGCTTTTGAAGCTGACTTGGTGGAACACTTCTGCCCAAAAAATGAACAGCTCTTGGCCCTCACACAACTAGAAGGAACTGGCTGGTACCAGGGCAGGGACTCAGGAGGGGAGTACATTGACCGATTTGTGGAGCTTATAGACCTAGCTGAATATCATGACAACAAAATGATGGTGATTAAGTTTTGGAGAGTTCTAGAACTGAGGATACAGACCAAAGTGGCTCTATTAGGAGAAAGGGCACCAGACTTTGATAACCCAGGAGAATGGTATGAAGCAGCTTGGAAGGTAGCTTGGAACTGAGAGGAAAATGAGGCCTTCATGGAAGCTAACAAGACTAGCTCTTGTGTGACTCCTTGGCCCCCCATTACCCTCCTGAGAACCTCCCTTGGAATTCCAAAGCCTGCCAGGGCTATCTCCTGAAACTCCAGTCCCCCTCGGCTTACACCAGTACTTAAACCCTCAGCATCAAAAGAAGGGCCCACTCTAATGGAGGTGGACCAAACCTGAGCAAGGAACAACCCATCTGGGGTCTGCTACCAATGCAAGGAGACAGGACATCTTGCCCAAGAATTCCCCTTGTCCTTTGGCATTAGGACCACGAGTGTAGAGGAGAAACTTAAGCTACTACCAGAGCTACTAGAGTTAGCCAACCTCTCAGGAACTCCCCCACCTGAGGCTGAGACTGAGACTGAGATGGAAGCCAAGGTCAAAGAGATACCAAAAGGGAAGAAAGAGGTTTTGGAGCCCACAGTGGGTGAATTGTGCACCTCCACTGCCTGTACATAATTGGTTTGCTGTTCTGGAGTTTGAGAATGAAACAACCCCTGTTCCAACCCCCCAGT
>QFEC01000299.1:20233-36986 GCA_003316585.1 Gomphus bonarii | reverse complement strand
GTGTTGTCCGTGATAATGATCAAGATCAGATCCGTGAGCAGGGACATGCAGGCCCACATCTCCCGCAATTGGGTGATCGAGATCGTCTCCCCGGAACTGCGGAGGACGAGGAGGGCTCTGAAGCGGACGAAGAGGAGGAAAGGCGCCGCTCAGAGAGGAAAGTGAGTCAATGGCTTGCGGTGCCGGAGAGTCCGACGGACTCATCGCTCGATCACTCGATGTCGTTGTCGCTGTCGAACTCGCAATCATCACATTCACATTCTATGGGTCTAGGCGGTGAAGGTAGTGGCGGGCGTGCGATGTCGGGGAGGTGGTATGACGCTGAATTTGGAGGGATTGATGAGGAAGGAGGGGGGATGGATATGTGGCGAGGGGCTGTTATCGCGAGTCACGATGAAATTGGGGAAGAGAATGTGTTGCCAGAAGTCGAGAGGATGGCACTGGAGGCGGAGGAGAGGGGCCGTACCAGAGCTGGAGCGGGGGTTAATGGGAATGTGGTGGAGACACAGAAAGTGGGGAACCACTCGAACGAGAGAAGAGAGGTGAAGAAGGCAGGGCGACAGTTGTCGTTGTTCGGAAAGTGGAAAGAGAAGAGCGAGCGTGGGGATGGTAAAGCAGCAGTGAGTTTTACTGTTTTGTTCTGTAGCATTGATGTAAGGTAAATATCACTGACATTTTTGCCTATGTGCAGGCGCAGCATGATCCACACTCCCACACCAACCCCCATCCTCGCGCCCGCGCCCGCGCCGCCACAGATTCCACATCAACATCACGGCGCTCGCTCAGCTTTCTTTCAAGTATTCCCGCATCGCCCGTCTCGCCTACTACACCCGTCTCGCCCACCACCACCCCTTTTGCTAGCAAGACTATGCTTGCCCCTCCAAACGCATCGGGTGACCCCGTCGCGATACCGCATCCGAGGAAATTACTTACCGCGAATCCGACGATGCATACGCGGGGGAGTATATTGCTTGAGGCGAAGGAGATCGAGGATCCGGAGGTGAGAAGGCTTAGCGAGATGGTGTTTTTGTCATAGGACCATACTATGACAGGGCCTGGTGCTCGAGCATATTGTAAGTATATATTTCATGTATATGTTTGGAGATAGGTTTCCGTTCCGTTCCTTGCTTCCTTCTTCTTTGTTTGTTTTCTTGTCCTTTTTGTTCCTTTTTTTTTCTGCTTTCTTGTCCTTTTTTTCACTTTCATCTTTGCATACGAGACATCATCCCTCAGCTGCACCTCCACTCGTTTGTGATACATACTACATACAATCTTCGTATAATGTTCCAAGGTACACAAAAGGACCATTGCATCCGATTGCAATTAAACTGAGCTCGGTCTGTTATGTTATGTAGTAATATATGTGGTAATATAATTTCTAGATTCAAGCAGTGAGTTTTACATCTGTGAACATACGGCGGTTCATATGGCTCTCGGGTAGTCTGGAGAATAATTCCTGTCTCTAGTATGAAGTCTGCTCCTCCTACTTGTCCGATAGCTGGTGTTGTTCAAGCAATTCAGTAAAGTTTGAAGTTAGTGTGCTGCTGAGTCCTTATGTATTCATTAGCAGCTGTAGCCTTATGGCTTCGTTGTAGTATGGTGGTCAGATCATCTCTGGATTACTTAGAACCAGCATGAGGATAGAAACGCATTAGCAAAAAAAAAGGCTAAAGACCTTAGAGGATTGTTCATAGCACAAAGTTTTGGACAAAAAGGGTCCTCGTGATCGCTCAAAGATACATGGCAAGACGTTGGAACATTGTGCATTGGTAGTTCGGAATTTGAGGATATGAGGATGGTTTGCTAGAGGGGAATCATCTTCAGCACTTTGATGCACGAGGTGCAATTCCAGCACTGGATGCAACATGAGTTTTTAGTTTCAAGACAATATCAGGGTGGAAACGGGGTGGCCCCGTCACTGTGTGAACGATTTGGGGCTGGAATGTTGACGGCCAGGAAGCAGCTTTTCCCATGGCCATTGGTTCTCCCGCGAGAAAGACAAGCCTGATCAGCGCCTCTTCGGGAATTGCCGATACCGCTAGTAGATTGCTTTACAAGATTAGTATGCGCCACGATGAATGTAAGGCATTCACTGCTTCAGTTCGAGCCATCCACCCTCTAATCCACATTTGTGATGCAGAATCTGCTAAAGACTATCAGCGAAAGCCCTCTCAAACCCTCTCTGCACGATGCAGACTTGAAGATATTGTTATCCTCCGTGCGCGACATTCGAGTCAGTTTTTTTCTCTTCGACTTCCACGCAGACTGTGTCCCTGATGCATGTAATGTGTGGATGCAGTCTCAGGACTCCAAGGCAGCCGACTCTTTCTACGGTAGCCTTGAAGGTGTCCTTCAAGAGCTCCGAACTGTGACCGCGGTACGTTGAATGTCACCCATGCCCGTCGTACGCTTCCGCTGACTTTCCATAGGACAACCGCGATGCTGAGGCATTTCTTAAGCCCGTTTCCAAGGCTGAGTATCCAGATTATTACGAGTGTAAGTGCGCCGCCGCTATCGAGTGGCACCCTATCGTTCTATTCCTCATGTACTTCAAAGTGATTAAACACCCCATGGACCTGGGGACCATGCTGAAGAATGTCAAGGCCCGCAAGTACAAGTCCAAACAAGACTTTTCAGCCGACCTCAACCTCATCTGGAAGAATTGCTTAAAATACAACAGTGGACCGGTGAGTCCTTTCCAACCCACTGCTCAGGGAGACCAAGATTCACATTACCCGTACCAGGACCATGTACTTCGAGGATGCGTTACTCGCTTGCAGCGCAAGGCGGAGCACCTCTTAGCGCATGTATCAGACCGTCCGGACCACATCACTATCATTGGGCTACGCACGCCTTCCGCCCCGCCATCCTCTTCTTCTTCCCGTGATTCTCCTTACAAACCCATCAAGATCAATGGCATGACCAATGGCATCACTTCCCGGGGTACGCGCCTTCCGTCCACTCTTGTCTGTTACCCCACCTCACTTACGTGCTTGTAGAAATGCCCACTCCTGACCCATCGACTCCCCAGGCTGGCATGACACCCAACACACCCGGACCTTCCAATAGCCATTCGAAATCACCCCATTCTGCGTCTGGGCACACCTCACCCGCCAAACCTTCCCCACCGGCTAGCAACGCTATCCCCTTTGAGGACCAGCCAGCCCTGATCCGCACACCGTCTACCATGGCCTTGTTCATGGAACTCGACAGGGAGGTGCACCACGCTTTGGAAGGTGGACCCGAGGAATCTGGTATGCTGCCCATGACGGCTTTCGACAGTAAAGGCAAAGGCAAAGAGACGCTGCAGCAGCGCCTCTGGAATCTTGTGGGTGATGACATGGATGTAGATGAAGATGGTCTACTTCAAGACAGCAAAGCTGCCCTCGGTACACTAGCCGCAGAAAGACGTCCCAAGCGGAAATAGTAAGTGGATTTATGCCTCAAGAAGGCATGCTTGTGTTCACCACGCTTGGTGCAGCGAGTCGTCCAGCTCGCAGGATCCGCGCAAACGGGCACGATTTGCACAACCCTCGTCAAGCGAGACTACGTTATCTCAGGAGGAAGACTTACTGGAAGCGTGGTGGGAGGCATCACGCAGTAGTACACTAGTTGTTGGCGGCGTGCCGCCTTTGCCGCAAATAGGTGACGTCCAGGACACAAAGCCAAAGGCAGGCAAAGTACCTAGCCTGCGCCCTACCCGGGCGAAACAGGTCGGACGCAAAGTAACCAATCGGAAACGCGTGTATGTGTATCTGTCAATTTTGTCATGAGTATATCACAGCTTAGTATCATTCCAGATCCACCCTTTCCCGCAGCCGCAAGTCAACCAAATCGCTCTTGAAGCTGATGAACAAAAATATCGCGACGATGGCGCGTGTGCGGCGCACGCATGCCAAGTTCGTTGCGCTCAATGCGGCTACAGACTCATCGAACCCTGGCGTGCCTGCTCCAGAACCGGCGAGCGAGCATGAAGCGGATGAGAAGGTCCTCAAGGAGAAAGGGTGGAAAGCACAGGGTGAGGTTGGCAGGGAGGCTGCGGATGATTGCCTGAATTGGATGGGAAGCAAGGTATTGCAGCACGCTGGATTTCAAGGTGAGAAGCAACTCCCAAGGGGAAAGTGAGGCTAAGCATATTCTGCAACCAGGGAGCTCCACCACTGCCTTAAATGTTCTGACGAGTGTCGCTTCGGAGTATTTGCAAAATGTGGGGCGAACGATTCGGTTTTTGTGTGACAAGTATTCCAATACCATGACTCCCGAGGTCCGTCTGTTTTTCGTTAGCATGACATTAATAATCATCTGTACCTGCCACCAGGAAATCATTCTTCACACGCTCTTCGAAGGAGGTACTACCAAGATCCAAGATTTGGAGCGATACATCAAAGACGACGTCGTGCGATACGGCGGTAGACTTGGTGACCTGGAGAAGAAGCTTGTGGGAGCTTATCGTGATGTTGTGAGTGCTGATGTGTCTCTGGCAGTACCCCTTGTCTCAGCGTTTCTTTCCAGACTACTGTCGACGTGCCGAACGATGAGGCCATGTTTGAAGACGGGGAAGAGGGTGACCCCTTTGCATCGTGTGTTACCTTTCATCTCCACATCACGTTGTGATATCCCTGATCATGTCCTTATTACAGTGGCGGCCTTGCGGATATTCTCGGCGGCAGCGAAGACTTTCTGGGTCTCAGAGAGCTCGGGATTGAGGCAGAGTTCGGTCTCAAGAGTCTCTCAGTACCAAAACGACTTTGGAAAGGCAAAGCGAACGCCGGGGACCGCGCGGCACCCGATCGGTTCGTTTCTTTAGATCCTTTCGCGTTTGTAGCTGACTGCCGGGTCTATCAGAGCAAAAGCTGGAGAGCCTCCCCTGCCTTTCCCTCTCCCTCCCCCGTTCATACCGCTCGAGTCATCAAAGTTGGATTCACAAATTGGCCTGCTCAAGAACTTCTATCAAGAACGGTTCGCGGCACTCGCTGCGTCTTCCGCTCCTCCGCCCCCGCACAATCCGCCGACTACAGCTCCTGCCAAGATGCCACCAGTGAAGTCTACCAACCCGCGCACATTTCCCGGCACGTACCCGTCTTCGACCCCCTTCCCGTCGTCATCCACGTTGCCCTCTTCTTCCGGCCAACCAGTGGATGTGGTCACCATGCCCCTGGTCCTTCCTGACGACCCGCCCAACCCGACAAGGTGCAAGGTCGGCCCGCTCGGTCAGGTGATCATGTCAAACCCATCTACTGCGGGGGGGAAAAAGAAGGGCAAGGCAAAGGACGCCAACGTGGACAGAGGACATGACAAGGACAAGGGCAAGGGCAAGGAGGGCGAGGGCGCTATTTCTGGCCAGAAGAAGAAGGAGCCGAGGAAGAAGAAAGGCAAGGACGAGCCAATGGAAGGGGCCGCTGGGAGGGAGGGAAACCCTGCAAATTCGGAAGTTAACGGTACCGGACCCAAGAAGAAAACGAAATCTGCCGGAAGCGGGAAGAAGTCTATCAACAATGCCAAACTAGACGTTCCTCCCTCTATCATCGCTTCCGTCTGACTTGGTCGGGTCGTCTTTTTCACCTTTTTTTTTTACTTTTTTTTTTTGTATTCTCTGTTCTTTCTTTCCATCCGTTGATTGTTTTTCTCAAAAATTTTGACTGTTGCAATTGCTTCTCTTGTTGTTGTCTCCGTGATCTGAAAGTTTGTGGTTTACTCATTTGTATTATTGTCTTCTTGTGCAATTCTTGCCTTTGTGCGCCTTCCGGGATTCATTACACGTGTTCGTTCGCTGCAACCATAAGGATGTGAGATTTATTATGGCATAACTAACGAATTGCTGTCAATGCGCAGGCCATGCGTCATGCTCCAAGACATCCATGATGAATATAATCAATTCAACAAAGTTTAAGTAGATAGCTGATGTCAGGCGTCTTAGACATACACCCCATACCCATTCGCACTGACGTTTCAATCCCTTTTTTTTGTTGAACGAGGATTGGAATTGGAGAGCGATACTAGTACAAAATTAAGAAACATACGAGACTTCGAGACTTCTAAAGATATACACCAACATATAGGACCCCTTAACCCGTCCCGTCTCAATCTATGTCAAGGTCAATTAATGAACAAGAGCTAAATGAGGCGCCACTTACCAAGAATGACAACACTGCATTCGTTGTGCTAGCACATCTAAAGTGCTTAGAGACATCTAAAAAGGGAAATTTAATGAAGGAACCCCTAACCCATCCCGTCTCAATCTATGTCAAGGTCAATTAACGAGCAAGAGCTAAATGAAGTATCACTTACCAAGAATGACAACACTGCCCTCGTTGTGCTAGCACATCTAAAGAGCTTAGAGGCATCTAAAAAGGGAAATTTAATGAAGGAATATCAAACTTGAAAGACAGCACATACCATTGCACTGCTTTTGTACACGGTGACTGGCTGGATGTGCCCCAGTCGGAGCACATTTCTAGGTTATATCATCTATGGCAGAGGAATCTGCCACAGGGTCATCGACGATGCAGGGAGGACGGGTGGGTAGAGTGGTGTGAATGGTGTGACTCTGATATTGTTGACAGAGGGCGAGGGTGTATAATGCATGCTGAGTAGAAGCAGAGTGGTGATGAAGGACACAAAAGCAACGATGTACTTCAGATGTTGTACATGGGAGTGTGCTTTGCGAGCCTGGTCACGAGCATGCAGCGTTTGGCGGTATGATGTGCGAATATCCTGGATTGCTTCACCAGTATGATCCCGGGGAAGGATTTCAGCGCTGAAGGAAAAAGATTCAGCAGTGGTCATCATATAGGAGGTCAAGGTACTCACACATAGCGCATCCGTTGAACTCTCATACCGGCTACAAGGTCAGCTGGGAATACGACCGCTGGTGGAAGGGTATTTTGGACCGGTACAATAAGTCCCACCAAGACCGAAAAGAAGACGCAAGAGGCAAACACAGCAGGAGAAGCCGCGATAACCAGAAGAATGTCGGCATAGGGAATGGTGATATTGCAGAAGAATGATAGTCTTGAGACCAGATCAATCATAGCAGCAAACGCACCAATGGGCAGGAAGATGCAGGAGCTCTTCAGGACATATTTGGTAACTAGTTTGAGGGACGAGTAAACTGTGGCTTTAGTAGTGTTGACCAAGGTATCGAGTCGTGATTTGACGATGAGGAGGACGTGAACGATGCGGTGGGGGAACATGAACACTGTATGCAGTCTGTGCAGGACACGGCGGTAGAAGTTTGTGACTTGGAGCCAGATACCAGTAGTGGGCGGGACCGATTTAGATGTCCAAGTCAGCGCAAACATAGTGAAAAGCCAAAGAGTGATGACCAGAGTAAGAGCAATGAGTAGACCGGTGTTGGAGTGCGATGCAATAGCTGCAGAGTCGACAGTAGTGGAGGCGGACCACTGGCAGATGCTAGGGCTAGGGCTAGGGATCGCTCTGCTCGGAGGAGTGGCTGCAGTTTCAACGATAGACACGGGAGGCTGGGGCTGGTAGGACATTGTAGAGGTAGGCGAGGGAAGTTGTATAAAGTTACCATTGACGCGGATAAGTCCTGTGTTGGGGTGGATAGCGAAGGAGGGGCCAGGGCTCGAGGGATCGAATATGGAGGCAGCAGGGAGGTTTCTGAGGAACGCGACTAGACCAGCTAGATAGTTGTAGCTCTGTGGTACGATTGACTCGGAGAGTGTCATGGTACGGAAGATACTTTGTTGTATCACAATTGTCCAACAGTGGAGTCTTATATACAATACCAACACATGACTATTGGCTGACCGCGTTCAGCCACATGTTCCAGCGTCCAAACAATAGTATGTAAGCAGCTAATTTCCTGTTCACTATCTATGCGTGTTCAACAATTATTGTTGGTAGCAGCTATTGTTACGTGTGGAGGCGGTTCGAGACGGGATCCTTCTCCGGCATTTTTTTAATAGCCACAGATAGTCCCAATCCGATCCACGATACTTACCCCTCACCTCATGTTTAAAGCTAAAAGAAAACTTCATATTATATGTTCGACAACTTGAACCAGCAGACTTTTCTCTATTACTTTTACCCATAATGATCTTACTACACACCGTGAATTTATTTACTTTTGCGCGAGCTGATCGATTATCAGGCTCGTATAGGTACCACGCTGGATTCTGTATGCTGTATGATATATGAGGAATCCTCACCACCGGGAGCTCGCTTGACGTGGATGGGCTCTAAGTAGTTTTCAAAGATGGTGAGTGATAATTTCAAGTCGACGTGACAGAGTTTGAGAAAGACTTGTCTGCTACTAGTAAAGCACATCGTTCGAGTCCTCTAACTCGAAGTTGACGCTTCCAGCACTATTTTTTTATTCTAAGTTCGATTATTGGAACCACCAGACAAGGGATTTGGAGCACGAGTCTTTGACTCATCGCCCACTAATCTTGTGTCAATGAAATCTCAGACGTTGCGTTCTGGATCTCGAACCCGTGCCGCCGTTTAACCATTAAAGACATTCGCTGATGCTCTGAGGTAGCTCAATATCAGATATATTGGCGAGTTCCCGCTTTCCCGTTCCCGGGTGTAAGATACATTCCTTAGCTCTCCCCTCTCCCTTGGTGATATTACTCGGCGTTGAAGGAAGGGGAAATTTCCCCTTCCTCCAACGCCGAATCTTCCGTATAAACCCAACTACGACGTAAGTCGCGAATATTTACTCTAAGCTTATGGTCAACAGGTATAAAGCCACAACAGAAAACATCGTCTGCCCCCTTCGGTCATAATGTCAAGGTTCTATCATCCCCTCTTCTTGTTGAGGGGAAATTGTTAAAGATCACAACTCTCATGTAAACCTACAGGTGTAATTCCAAGGATGCAATCTAGTGAGTATTTCCACGACACTGCAAAAAGTCGTCAGTGTCCAGGACGAAGCTCTTCGTTTGGTAGCTCTGTAAGTTTCTGATATGGTTCTAGTGGTATCGAATCCAAGATTTTTAGATCCCTAGTTTGACCATATATATTCATTCAAAACCAACGGGGCATCCTAATATTATCGCAACTGAGCAGCTGTCAGAAAGTGTATTAATATACTACATCACATATTCAAGTATTTGAATCCGGTAACATATTACAACACCCATGAAAACTGTAAAACCACAACCTTCTGCATATGCCATGATCGTAAGGATTAATGTTAATCACACTTTGACTAGAACAAAAGAGTCGCTAACGATATGCTGTACTACTGGCGCCGACGGCGTTGGACCGCAGGTGGTGCTGGTATCCCTTGAGCAACCATCATTTGGTGTAGGATTAAGGGGTTCATCTGTTGAGGAACAATGGGAGCAGGATTCCGTAGCGGACCTGCTGCAATAGCAGCAAGAGCAGCACGATCAATTCGCGCCCGAGCTCCTGACCTCCCATTAGCCTGCCTCCCATTAGCCTGCAGCCGATTGGACTGTATGTGGGCTTGCATTTGGGCTTGCATTTGAGCTTGCATTTGAGCTTGCATTTGAGCTTGCATTTGAGCTTGCATTTGAGCTTGCACTTGGGCCTGCATTCGGGCTTGCATTTGGACTTGGGCCCGCATTTGAGCTTGCATTTGGGCTTGGATATTGTTGGCTGCTCGCACGTATGCTGCTCGCAGATGGACTGCTGAACCCTCTGTGGCAGGCGGGTTGACTGCCGGGGCTGGAAGATCGACGTTGAGCGCTTCGTCCGAGACGTCGGGGTGTTTTGCCTTGTAATCTTCGATGGCTTTCTTCGCGGCGGCTATGACTTCGTTGTTGTGTCGTTTTTCGACGGGGTCCCAGAGGTTACACTGGAGAAAAAGATTGAGAGGTGGGACGAGACGATGGAGGGATAGAAGGCACCTTATTGGGGTCAGGTGGACCCGTATATGGGGGAGGTTGACTGAAGTGATCGTATCCGACGATGATTTGTCGACAAATATAGCACGACATGGTATGGCAGTTGGGGCAGGTCATCTTATTACACTGCAAAGGTCCAAAGTGAATATTTCGTAGGTATAAGCTAAAAATAAGACGTACTCCATGTTCCTTAACAAACCCTGGGAAACAACGGATCAACTAGACTGCAGAAGATGGAGCAATCCATTCGTACCTTTGTCGCATTTCGGGCAATTACGCATCAGAGCTTTCGCTGGAAGAGTATGAATGAGACAAAATAAACGCTGGCGCGAATAAACGTACTCATCGCCTCTTCAATGACATGCCTGATGTCCAGTTGCTGATCCTCCTCAGCCTCTTTGCAGCTCTTGGGAAGATGGTCTGGCTTCTTGCACGACCGACAGCTCACCGCACCGCAATCCATGCCCTCGCATCCTGAAAGCAACCAAGTGCCTCAACACCAAATAGTCTAGAGCAGAATCGAAAGTTGCTCACGGAAAAGTTTCTCATCTGGATTCTCAATCACAACCTTGTACTCACAAAACGGACATTCTTCCAAGCCGTCCAGGCCAGCCGCAGTGATCTCCTTCTGTTGCTTGAGGCGATGATACAACGCAAGAAGCTTCTCCGGTAGGAATCGCGCAAGTTCGGATTCTGGGAATGGCTCCTTGCAGCCAGATTGATCCATACAATGGAGGCGATGGTCATGCTGCCCTAACTGATTGGCTGTATAAGACCGGCAACAAGACCGGCAGAAAAGATGGGCCTCTGGGCACTGAACCATCTTGTCCTTCACAACATCATAAACACACATCATCACGCATATACTTTGTAGACTCACAAACGCGAACTTTGAGAAGCAGCACCCACACTCAATTCCATCTTCGCACTCAGAGTCTTCTGCGTCATGCGTTGCGTCAGGTTCAGCCGTTGTCTTGTCTTTCTGGAGGTATTCAACTAGCCATGCGCGCTCTTTATCGAATTCGGGGTCATGACTCTGCCTATTCTTTCCAGTTGCACGTGAGGGTATGGTTTTTCTGACATAAGGTAGATGGGTAGAGAGGGCTTCATTAGCCAAGAACAAGCTGTGTATCTATGAGTATAGGTGAAATGAAGATGAAATAATAGACACGCACTGCGTAGGGGCGTACAGGCCCCTGTGTTTCTTCAGGCTAGCACGAATATGTGGTTTTGGAATCAAAGGAAAGTCTTGGAGTAGCTGAGAGATGACGAGGTCATGATAATTTGGGCCACCGACAAATGGGCGAACGTGCGACGCATAGTCCACCTTCAACTTGGTCTTTTCGGGGCCCTCTTCATCGTCAAGTGCGCGCTTACGCTTGCCATGGACCTTATCTATACGTGGATATGATGGGTCCTCAAAAAGGGCATCAAGTACGTTCTCAACGACACTTCCTCCAGATGCAGCGTGCCGTTCCAGAAGGGTACGTAGGTGGGTGGGTTCCACGTCGGGGATTATTTCGAGGACGCGTGTCCCGCAGGCAACCAGCGGATCTGCAGGCAGTGAAGGACCTCCCACCGCAGGGAAGTTGAGCTGATCATCAGATGAGACACGTCTGACTGGAGATGGCCAGCGTCCCCTCACAGGGTCATCGTCTTCACAGTCGGAAAGGACTAGGACGTCTGACGAGGTCGCCTGTTTAGGGGAAGAAGGGTTGTGGCTTGGTCGAGGTGACGAAGTTGAACTGGAGAGGCATATAACTTCTCTACTGTCATCGTCCCAGTTCATAGTCGTGCGGGGATACTTAAGGACGGGGACCAAGTTTGTCGCCTCCACTTTAAATGGCGACGATTTTGACTTGGCGCTCGAGCCGTCATTGCTATTTCGCTGCCTTACAGAAAGGCTGCCAGAATACCGCCTCTGAGTTGCCATCCCACAGACTCGCTATGCAGCAGCGCTGCACAGCGTTCTGACATTTCCTTGTTCACTATTTTTGGCACAACCTATGCTGTAAGATTACGGAAAACCATCTAAAATAGACTTTCCGCTCCCATAAGTGCTATGGCTGGCGTTCATTTTATTCCTCCACCTTGCTTCTTGCATGCACCTGGCTAGCCCATCTGTGCCACAAATCTGGAAGCCTCACAGCTACCTTACAACAACAACATGTACCCTGGATATACCCAATCAACAGTCACCCGTCTCTCACCGAGTCGCCACCGTACCAGGACAATGTTGTATTTTAGCGACCTGCACCTCGTCCCTGAGGACCTGGCGTGAAACTCCAAGCCGTCCTAATGATTATGGTGCCCTTGCACATCACATATCACATCAAAAGTCATTCCCTTGCCAGCTTCTCCTCTCCATCAAGAGGCAGACCAAGATCCGCCATCGACGATACAGCCCTACATTGCCCTATTGTCCAACTAATGATATAGTGATATTACGAAGTACCACTACTATTAAATATAACATGTTATATAATTCCACCTGTGCGAACAGAAACTTGCGGAGCTCGCCTGGGTTATCCCTAGCGGAGATCTGATCCAACCAACTCAATACAAAACGTGGCTTAGAAATGCAGGCCTGATATAAACCCCTCTACATCCTCACCCTTATGTGCGAGTATGATACAGGAAACGCTACCTCAAGAGGTTGAGATCCTCAAATTTGAGGGAAACACATTCTATGCCCAAGGTTCTTTCCTCCTGGCAATCGAAAAATACTCAAAAGCCATCCAAAACGTCTCTGATAGTGCTATTTTATATAATAATAGGGCCGCCTGTTATATTGCTCTCAAGAGGTGCGGTACTTTGCTTCGCATGAACGTCGGTTTCACTTGTTGTCCCAGATATCAGGAGGCAAAGGAAGATGCCACCAAAGTAATCCCTTCTGTACCTGTCAACCGTGTTTCTTTTGAAAGTCTACTCCTTAGGCCACCGAGGTTGATGCCGATTATGCAAAAGCATGGGGTCGACTTGCAGCAGCTGAAGAAGTGAGCTCAATTCAGTGTTATGCGACATCCTCACAATCGTCGTCTGATTTAGGCTCTGCATAACGCCTCTGCCGCAAGGGGTTGGGTACTCTCGCGCCATAGCCTGCTTGGACAAGGCCACTCCCCTCTCTGACGCCAATCGAAAGCTGAGACAGCTATATGAGAGCCGTTTAAAAGAATGTAGGCGGCCTGATCCAACCACCTATGTCGTTCCACCGTCGGACTCGAAGCTGTCATGGGAACTGGCCAAGGAGTTACCTACCCAACCACCCAATAGCAGTGTAAGTATTGAATATCTTGGCCTTATGCAGTCGAATTGAAGATGTTCATAGGTATGGGTCATCATGGGGGCACACAAGGTAAGCCCACATTCACAATGTACAATATCTAATAGTTCTTCACCTCCAGAGTTTCACAGATGGTCTAACCAAGATTGATACCCTGCAAACTCCACAGGGGATGACTTATGGAATTACGGGTGGTATTGCAGATATCACGAGTGCCATCATCATGGACGATCGATGCTTATGAAGAACTCAGATTTCTTATCGCGATATAACCGTTATGGTATGTTTTCTAATTCGTACCGGTAACACTTAAGGACTTGACCCCGTGTCCTGCAATGACTAGCTGATTTCGAAGTAATTCAAACGCAAGCTTGGGTATCTACTTGTGACCCCAAGGAGGTCATACGTCTCGCCAAACAGCGACTTGTCCAGACATCTGATTGGGATCGGGTACGGCCTGCGCTCGCCATTACAATTCGGTACGTCTGTTCTGCAGTTTCACACCGACTCGGAGCTTCCTTACGCCTGCTATGTTTTCCTAGTGGTTGGATCATGCGTGCTTTCCTAGCTCGTTTTATGCGTGAGTCATCAGAGGACCGCCATAGATGGTACGAACGTGTCGTCAGCGTACTTGAATTGGGGCGCCGTGAATGGTCAAATGTTTCCACTGACCTGTGTGGCGTCATCTTTACGGACACGTTTTTACGTGGTGTACGGCGATTGCATATGGGCATGTACTTTCAAGTTATTTCACGCCACCTTCCGCAAGTTTGTCTATACTGACACGACATTGCAGGCACTAGGTGAAGCACCCCGCACCCCTTCTTCTTGTTTTTCATGCAATGGCCTGCTTGAGATGGCGGAGGCTATGCTGGTGGAAGTGGACCAAGACTCGTCTTATGACACTTCAAAATACACACCAGGATTTCTTTCTGCGTTTTTCCCCTACTGCCGTGGAACTGTATTAAGGTGAGACTGTTGGTAAGATTGATCGAGTCAAGTTCACCCCGCTTCATCTTTCTAGTTGCAAAGCATATTGCCATGCTTATTTCAAGAAGCGACATCTATCGAGGAAATACGGGAGCACTTAAACATATCTGCCGAATTGTACCTCGAGGCTGCAGAGATGTACCCGGAAGACGAGGAAACACACGCGAGTGAGTCATCATTTATAAAAGTGTACCCTCTAGATGCGTTTATCTACAGCCTTCCTTTACCAAGCTTTGCTTAAGTTCTGCGAGTGCGGAACTCCAGCGAGGGATACACTTCCCTTAATGGAACGTATTCGCCTAGCATTGCAAAAGATGCAAAAGATATGGAAACACTCGTCGCTTGGCCTCTCCGGTTCCATCAAGCGATTGGAATATTTGGGCGAAGTTGAGAACACCTTGCGTAGGGATATTGAGGAGGGTAAATATACTCTTGATGACAAGGTCGACTTGGAGTTCGAACCTTGATCAGCCAGAGTTTGGGAAACGTCGCACATATGTAATTGGTTAAGAAGTCTTTGCATTAGCCAGAGGTTACACCTGTAGCAGGAAATCAATTTGATTTAATTTGGATATGGCCATACCGTCTCTTTGCTTTTCAAATCTTGAATTCGGTGCCGTGTCGTGCAACCACAAGTTTATCCAACGGAAATCGCCAAACTCGATAGCCATATGTTGCAACCTGTCCAAATGCACAGCTTAGACAGTTAGCATATTTCAGAGGACTAGAAGCCAGCACTGCCAGTTCACAACGCGATGTCCGTTAAAATAACCGACATCCTTGGCAGAAACAGCCAGGGGGGAATGAAAATCCTCGAGAGAGTATTGCAGAGCATCAAAAACGTCCAAATCCCGTACTCATCATCATCATCATCAGATGCGTGTCGCGCCTATCCCGTGCACAGCCGAGCGCATCTTTCCATTTCAGAGAACTTCACATCTCGGGATGAGCTGAAGCAACCTTCAAAAAAAAATCTCTGATCCCCCGACGCCCGTTCTGGGCCCCCGTCATGCAGGCTTAACAAATTTTAGTACCAGTTCCTGCAACTTCTACAGAAACGGTTTGGCTTATCGAGAGTAATCAACAGCGATCACGCGTGGTTATGAATGCCCTCCCGATTCCAATGCACGATTATCAGGAGCGGTGGCCCATAGTGGGACAAAGAGCAAATGAATGTACATCCATGGGAGTTTACCTCACTTCTTTGATTGTGTAGAGGAACTAGCATACATTCCGAGCGGTGCATTAGTTCATAGTTTGAGTTGGCGCGAGTAAATGGATTCTGGTGTAACAAGGTGGCCTAACTTCGATAATAACAATCCCGACAACTTTGGCACCTGGTGGGATGATACGACGATCAGTTGAGGCGGGGTAGCGAGAAAAGTGAATTAAACAAATTCTTTAGTAATATTACGTAATATTACTTATGTTTAGTATCTGGTAATTTATGCATTACATTGACAAGAATCCTATCCCCCTGGTCAGTTCAACAGCACATCAGGAGCATCGAAGTCTTGGAAATTGAATTAGTCATATACACGCTTGCGCGACTATTGTAAGAACAGGAACGTACGGAAACATCGATCACTACTGGCTTCGAAAGTGGCCGAGTGATCCTATTGTGAGTGTACTTAAGAGGAGGCGTGTAGGCGAGAGATGTTGGTCTTTGAAGCGTTCGCGAAATTATGGATGAGCCTACGCTAGAACTGACGGCCGAGGCTACCTATGTTCTTCGTATTGTCTTTCAGCTCTCTTCTGAATCAACACCAACTCACACACATACTTGCAGGTTTACCCAAACCATTCTGCCGAATTATCTTAACTTGTCCCAGTCTTAAAGACACTGACGATATACTGCCAATTGTGAACGACAATCGAGTTTACCCTTGGATGGGTGCTGGCCTGCCATATCCTCACGAACAGAAACACGCGCTGGCCTGGTTGCAATCTGTTAAACCAAACTGTGACCTTGGGCAAGCGGATCTCCACTTATCCACCGTTGACAAATTCACACCTCCTTCCGTTCGAGAGTGCCCTGTGCGTATAATTCGGGAGGTGAGAGGCGACAAGGAAGTCTACCTAGGAGATTGTGGCATTTGGAGGTCAGTATCAGCCAGTAGAAGCCGGTGCCATGGAAGTATGCTGAGCATGCGAAGATGGAGTTTCCCAGATGTAATGGATAAACAGCAGAGAGAGCAGCTCAAGAGGGAAAACAAAGCGAAGGCCACCGGAGATCCTACCATCATCTGGTCTATAGGATGTACGTTTTCTCCAGCGTAATCCAGGTAACAGTGCACCACAATCGGTTCTGCAGATTATCTCCACCCAGATTATCATGGCAAGGGAATCATGAAAAACGTGATTCACAGTCTCATGAATTGGGCGACGGCCAACATGAACGTGCGGCATGTACGAACGACGGCCATGGAGGGAAATGGACCTAGCGTGAGCGTTCTCGAGAAGAACGGCTTCATAGTGGAGAAAACTTTGTCGGACTTTGCACTGAAAGCGGGGGTTAAAGTAGGATTGCATGTCCTCGAATGGAAAGCCCCTTCTGGATAGGACGCTGGCTAGCTTAGAGCAGAACTCACTTATATACGATTCTCAAATTTTCCTGGTACTGAAGAGAAAATATTGCCCA
>QFEC01000299.1:5785-19927 GCA_003316585.1 Gomphus bonarii | reverse complement strand
CGGAGCTAGCAAGTAGTGAACCCGGAGATTTTGTGGAAAGAAGAATCTGCCCTCAGGTCTAGGTTGATTATAAAAAGAACGATTTGTCTAGGACGATCCAAAAGTAAGAGCTGGTTCAGAACAGTTATGAAACGGTTAGTCACCTTAGCAAAAATCTTCAATGCAAATGGGCTGAATTATAAAAGTGAAATAACCAAACAATAGGAATACGCCAATTTCTATAATTTGAGGATATACCATCGCCAGTCCAGCCAGTTTCGCTGCCAAGTCTGGTATTCATCGTCCCCGAATATCCAGTAACACAAACATACGTTCGCATCAGCTGACCAATCAGAACTAGCCTCCATCGGGAAATTCGTAACCGGCGCATGGTGCGCATGACCAGCTTCGACCTTGTTTTTCATCTTATGTCCATTGTCGATAGACTGGGTTGTGTTACGCTCGGATGAAGTCTCGCGTTACATCAGAGTCTGACAAGCAAAGCGTCAGTTATGTCACTCGAGAGTTACTTGCAGGAGGCATTGCCGGTTCTGTGGTGAGTCCAAGATTTACTATTCGGTCTTGTCGTTGCCACAATAAGCTGCTTATCTGCAGGCAAAAACGGTCGTTGCGCCTTTTGATCGTGTCAAGATCCTCTTCCAAGCATCCAATCCACTGTTTCTGAAATACGCAGGTCTGTCTCCTGTCTTTTTGGAGAGACAGTAAATTTTGAAACGTACACTAGGGAAATGGACAGGTGTATTTCATGCTACCCGTGACATATACCATCAAGCCGGCACTCGTGGCCTCTTTCAAGGGCACTCAGCCACCCTTCTGCGCATATTCCCTTATGCAGCTATCAAGTTTATGGCTTATGGCCATTTTCGTCGTGTGCGTGTATCAGGCTTTCTGATTTTGAGGCTGGTCTGGTGCTTATGTGCTCGAGGACTACAGTATCTAATACCTACGAAAGGTAGTGAAACTAACTTAAAACGGTTCCTCGCTGGCTCATTATCTGGTAAACATGTGTATTTATGTCCCAATAATGTCCCCTTATGTTGCATTTGTTTCCAGGCACCACCTCTGTACTATTCACCTATCCCCTTGAACTCATCCGTGTTCGGCTGGCTTATCAAACTCGTGCACCTTCTACTACTTCATCTTCCCTGCATCCTCATTCACTCTCACAAATTATTGCCCTTATTTATCATGAAGGCTCTCCAACCGTATCATCTGTTCCACATCCCACCCCAGTACCATCCCCCAAACAATCTCGCATTTTTGCTTCATTTCCTCTCCTCAAATTCTACCGCGGATTCTCTGTGACTATAATTGGAATGATACCATACGCAGGAACCTCGTTCCTCGCATGGGATTTCTTACGAGCAAAAATGTTTAGCAACGATAAGAAACCTTCACGCGTAGGCAACCTCCTAGTCGGGGCTACATCTGGCGTTCTCGGTCTGACAGTATCTTACCCGTTCGAGGTCGTTCGACGACGGATGCAAGTAGGAGGGTTGACGCAACCTGACCGCTGGATGAGTTGGAAAGAGACTGTCAGAATAATCTGGAGACAGGGCGGCTGGCAAGGGTTTTTTGTCGGTTTGAGCATTGGCTATTTAAAGATGGTCCCGATGACAGCTGTTAGCTTTGCTGTCTGGGAAGAGATGAAGGCAATTCTAGACATAGATTGATACTGTCGTCATGGTGGAGCGCCGGCACGGCGACCGTTGTGATATTACTGCGAGTATACGTGCTCTTAATAGCTTACTACTACTCATATGAACACGCCTCCGCTGACGATTCTCCCCGTGCTAAACCGCACTACCGACTCTAACAAGGCCCGATTTCAGTATTTGCACCAGGCGAGCGCGGTCGCCAAGGCCTTGGACCCTTCCACAAGTAAACTCACCCTCGCCGTCGCAAAAAGTATCTGGACCACCTATTCTGGTGCGAATCCTGTTGACAACAGCGTGGAGATTGAAGTTCCTCCATACTCGAATGCGCTTGCCCTGGATCTAGGCGTCGAAGGTTATACAGCGTTTTCTGGTGTGCGCCTCTCTTCATCACTGTGCGACTAAAGCTAGTCAAGGCTTACCTTGAAGTATTTGGCTAGACAGACATGACCTCGCATAAACTACTCCCCAATGACGATGTCGTGGCTAAGACCGTAGTTACTCAGCGCAACAGCGCTCCCCCAAACCACGATATCGACGAGCTTCTGGCAACGGCTGATGGTCCTGTTGATCCTCTCCGAGCTAACGTTCAATCATCACCTCCGAATGGCAATGCGAGACATGACCCGGACCCCAATGATGCCAGATCTCAGACTTCTATGCATATGGATACTCAACCCGACGCGCCTTCATCCATTCATGGTTCTCAACGAAAAACCATGCCCGACGTCATGAACGACATGCGAGGAGCTCTTATGTCTTCATTTCAAAAGACCCTTCCCCTCCGCTATCCCCAAGCAAATGTGGACCCCGACAAACTCAAGGATTGTTTTTCTCGCAAACTCACGGACTCGGAAGTGCTAGATTTTTTGCGGCTGGGAAGGGGGGTAGTTGGGGATTTGAAGCGCACTGGGAAGCTTGACGAGGTGAAGCGAAAGCTAAGCATTCAGGAGCAGGTCGATGAGAGCGAAGCAAGAAGAACTCGACGACGCATTGACACGAGCCCGTCGCGAGTATCTGCGGAGGATCCGAAGACTATTGATCGTGCGGATGATTCGCGCTTGAGCGATTTGTCTACACTGGGTGACACTTCCGCAGTATCTACATCGATGCCGGCAGACCAAACTGCGGGCCCTTCTACAAGCCTCGGGATGGAAGGACTCTCAACACCAGTTCACGACGGCACTCCAGATGAGACATCCAGGCCACTTCGTCTTGTTCAGGATGACGCCATGTCAATACCTCCATCACCCCAGCAACCCTCTAGATCACCACATTCCAGACGTCCTCCCATCCCTTTGACTCTTGACCATCCCAACGACGAATCGATGCATCCACATTGTAATGTAGAATCCACTCAGACCGCTGACGAGCAGCTTCCTTCTTATGACCCGGGACACCAAGATACCACGATGAGAGAAGGTGAAATGCCAGACTTCGGGGAACCTCAAATTCTTCTTGCGAAAGTGGGCCAGACCATCGCGGATGTGTCATGTGTTTCGTTCGATGTCAATGAACGCCTCTATAACGCCGCTCAGCGATGGACTCAGTGCTTGAAAGAATATGAGTGAGTTATTAGGGGACGACGTCAGAAACCTATTGACAATGGATTATTCAGCCCAAGCGATGTATATATGCGGCTATATCTGACGAGTATACCAACGACAGCTGCAGAAAATGCACATCGTGAACTTCCCCCAAATTCACCAATGTCTCGCCTTGCTGAGTCGGTTGCAAAAATCAAGGTCGTGTGGCCTCCCCCTGGAACCTTTTACGTATCGCTGAACGAAGGATGCTCCGAAGCGATGTCCTGGGGAAACCAGTTCTTCGTATGTAACTCATATTCCAAGCATTTATCATATCTCCTAACAACCTGAATTTACAAGGGCCCTTCATCTCCGCCACTGGATATATCAAACTGTGTGTTGACCGGGAAGAACACTATCCGATTCATTCAACTAGATGACCTATCTCAACGACTCTTTCTGATTCTCGCTATGCCTCCAAGTGAAATGGAGAAACAAAAAAGAGCATTATGGAAAAATAAACTGCCGAGGATGCCTAATAAGATACAAATTCATGTTAAGCGTTAAGTTTGGTGTGTGCAATGTTTTGACGTGATTGCTGTTAACTGCTTTAGCTTCGCAATGCTTTCCATACTTATCATATAGTACAGTTATATTTCATGTCATCAGATATCGGGTGTTTATAATTTCACCTTAGGAAGGGCATCCATAGGGGTTCTCTTGTCCCTTGCAAACGGGATATCTTCTGAATAGCAATTCAACAATCTGTCATAATTTTTAATTAAAAAGAAATGGCTCACCAGTCTTCTTGACCGTATGTGGGACGGAGATGGTATCGGTCATCCCAACTGGTAAGTAAAAGTTGCCTACTCGAGGTGAGAGCGGGCTTGCGTCGCTACCGCAGACGTGAGCCTAGATTTTAAAAAATGGGGTACCAATGTGTAGGGTGATGTCGAGCTTAATTCTACAAAAGGAGAACTGGAGGTTATCCCGACGTGCATGGTGCATGCCCACAACGTGCATACCGCGGAGGGGCTGTTAGATCACCGGAGATGCGATGTAGGGTTTGAATTAAATTAAAAAACCAAGGTATGGGTAGCGGTGATTGGAGGCACGTCAGAAAGTACAGAAGAAATGAACTTTGCCTGATGTGGAGGTGTCTGGTAAATCGGCGTTAATTGACGTTAGTTAGATTGCCGAATCCGAGCAATGTTCCCATTTTCTCTCAACCGAAACCTTGTCACTCCCAAACTCAAAGTATGCATATAGGCGATACGTATATGGAAAGTGATTTCAATTGAGGGAATCTTGTTCTGTTGGCATGCTTCTGTCCGTTACATCGTAGACTACAACAGGCAGACGCATAAATGTATTATGTACTCATGAACAGCTACCAATGTATCACCTTTTCGTGAAATAACTCATGAGGTTACTCTTCCCACCATTGCCAGATTTTGGCACCGAGTTCCCTCCTCCAGATCCAGATCCAGGATTCTCCGTCTCCGTCTTTCTCTCTGAGGTCTGGGATCCCCTTTCAGCCTTCGCTGATCGATCGTCGACTTTATCCTTAGATATTGTGTTCCCCCTTGCCCTTGAAGCACCAGAATTATCCGTGTCTCCCTTCATTGACTTTTTTCTGTTCTTTTTCGATTTCTTCTCCGTGTCGGAAGTCGCCTGGGCCCGCTCCGACTCGGAAACCGACTCGTATGACGAGTAATCTTCGGTGACTGCATTTGAATCCGTGTTAGAAAGCTGTTCGGAGATGACTTTTTGGATAACGTACCGGTGTACCCCTTTGCGTTCTTGGACTTTCTGCTTTTGATTACTCTTCTTTTCGGGAGGCCGTTCTTCCCCATAGGGATTGTTTTCTTTGGTTTCCTCTTTGATTTAGTGCGTACGGGTTGGGGGTCGTCATCTGAGAGCATCTCTTTGTCCTCGTCTGATTGGTGGTCCGACGCAGGTGCTCGGTTGCTGTGGCGAATAACTTGGGCTAGGGTAGTGTCAGTAAAGTGGGTATGCTCGCTTTGAAGGGGCAAGACGACGAACAATCATCAAGATCCATCATGGCTCTGACGCTAGGTTCAACTTCCCCTTCTTCCTCTTCCTCTTCCTCTTCTTGGGCGATCGATGCTCGGCCTTTGCCCTTGTACTTTGTTTTCTTTAGTTTTTTCTCTTCACCTCGTTCTTCTTCATCGTCTGAAAGCAGGACACCGTTTTTGACTTTGACGGTACTAGTTCGGGAAGGAGGTCTAGAAAGGAGTGGGGTGGCAGAAGTTCGTGCTTTAGTCTTGGGGGATGGATTGTTGTCTTCCGAGTCAGATAGAGACATGACCGCTGATGGTCTCTTCGTGCCTCGCTTGATTGATGTAGCATGAAATTAGCACGGGAGGGAGTTGTGGAGAACCCAACCCACCTTCGCTTTATCCGATTCGACAACCTTCTTGGTGGTTACGATCGATTCCGTAGGTTCTTTTTTGACCTTGACCGTATTGTCATCTTTCTTCTTGTCCGACTTGCTCTTTGCCACATTCTCCTTCAACCCCGACTTTGATTCCTTCTTCGTAGCCTCATTTCCATGCTCTTTCTCCCCTTTAACTTTAGCCTTACTCCAATCTAGTGTACCCTTCTTTTTGTCGTCCTGTTTGGTTGTCTCTGGCGCCTTTCCCTCAGAACTCTTAGGTTTTTCTGCTACTTGTTTGGCTGCTGGAGGTGGGTCTAGCTTTGAAGAAGCCCTGGCAGGGTTCGATTTTGCCAGCTTAGAGGTACCTGGATTACCCATGGTCATTTGACCAATCTTCCATCATACCCTTAGTCAGAGCTGAGAGAGAAAAAAATAGCACGGACCTTGACATCAGGGCCCACCACGATGCCTATTGTCTGATTGTAGGCTTTGCCCCTAGAGACATCTTCGGGTCTGACACGATCTGCAATGGATGCGAGAAGAGCAGCATCCTGTGTAAAGTCTGCAAGTAAATCACACCTGCAGGAGGGCTGCGGTGATACGCACCCTTATTACTGAAGGAGATAAGCTGTAAATATGGACTGAAGGAGCTCGCGTGAATTGTGCTTTTGCGGCTTAATTTACTACATCAGGACTGCTGGACGGTATACCAGGGGGCACTTTCAACCTCACCCTCTAAATCGTCCTCGCCGACAAGAACAATCTTGCTTGTGGAAACAGACTCCTGATTACCGTCTTCCGTGTCCATTAGATCCTGTTCGTTATCGCGGTAGGAGCCAGCAGCTTTGGTAGGAGCCACATCTCCTGTTAAGAGATACGTAGCATGCACAGGCACGTCCGTAGATCTACACGACGCGTAAAAAGAGGCGAGTTCGCTGAAACAGGGTGGGTTAGACACATTACGGGGATTCAAGAGGTGTGGACGCGTACTTCTTGGCCACATTCACGTGAACTGAGAGTGTTCGGCTCAGCCATCTGAAGGTTACCTTGGCAGATGACGCGGCTACATCAGCACTCGGATTCCGTAGAATAAAAAGGACATACCGTTTCTTTCTCGATCCTGAGCTGTTTCGTGAGGAACTCGATTGCTTTCGGGGAGGTCATCGCGTTCGGAGCTAATTACGTAAATCCCCATGTCTAAGCCATACGGTGGTGCTGCTCTATCTATAATGACAAGTGGACTGATTGCTCTTTGCCTAGCTTGCTCATCTTCTCCGTCGCCTCGGGCTCAATCGTCTCCTCCATTCATCACCCTGTGCTGTGCCCGGCCTATTTGCTCAAAGTGCTTATCCAAGAACCCTAGATTAAGGGGTTATAATCCGTGCCTTGCCTGTCTTGCAGGAGTCGCCGTAGTAGGGCGTTCTAGGACAACGGATGGAATTCCAAATGCCCGTGTCGCTATCCCTGGCCCCTCAGGGCAATCCCAGGATGAGGAGCGGAGTGTTTTCGTGTTAGGAGACAGCGACGAGGAAGAGGACGGACCGAAACCGGATAGGGAGTTACAGGATGCACCACCTCCTTACGCTGAGGCCTCAGAACCCGAAGAAGCTGCTGCAGTCGATGAGCCTTTACCGGGTAATAGCTTTGACGTGGTGATGGACGGAGAAAGATCGAACCCCTCAAAGTACTATATTCAACCCGGGGACACTCTCCGAGGGATCGCATTAAGATATAGTGTCGATGTGAGTGTCCCCAAGGTCATCCTGGTACAATTTGCACTCATTCCGAGTGACAGGGGCGCAAGATTTGTCAATTAAATTCGCTACCATTTAGTACACTTAGTACTACGCCACATCTACTTCACACAAGGAGGTGGCTAAATTTGCCACCGACTGGGCGGCGAGTGTTACTTCCTGATGTCAAACTTCTCGAGGCAGAGAAACGAGAGCGTGCAGAGAAGCGATTCCAGTTCGTGACCAAGGAGGTTGACTGGCGTGTTGCAAAGGCTTACGTAGCACTCGCAGAGGATGAGGATGACAGCGCCAAGACGAAGGAAGACACTGAGGTCTTTAGTAGGTCAACTTCGGAGCGGACCGCGTTGGAGGCGAAAGCAGTGGATAAATATTTAGACGACGAAGAGTGGGCGGCCAGACAAGATGGAGGACCACAACTTCAGGGATTCCCACCATTCGCTGCGAGCAGCAACAAGAATGCCAATTGTACAACATCGAGGACCTTACATAGTAAAGTTTCAGCAATGAAATATTAAAATAAGAATGAAAAAAATAAAATATTAATAATTATGGTACTATATCCGTGGTCCGGAGCCGATTTAAGGACTAGTAACTGTTGTCTAGAAAACACTCACGAAAGGCGAGAAATGGCTCGTGGACCATCCCATTGCAGTCATGGGTATTTTGGGAAGCCAGAAAGACAAAAACCGTTTGGGAGCAGGGTCGTCGGGGAAAATAACTCCTGGCGCCCCTAGCCTGGTGGTCTCGGCTCCTTATAGCCAGAATTAACACCCTATCCACAAAATCATTTCACTCTACCATGACTTCCAGGGAGTTCACCGTTGGGGAGGTTGCCAAGGTCAGTATTTTCTAGGTCTCGCTTCTACATATTTCTCATTCTTCTGCAGCACAACAAGGAGGGAGATCTCTGGATCATCATTGACTGTACGTGACTTCTACCGTCAAAATTCATCCTGACACAGTTGATCCTCTACTTGCAGCAAAGGTGTATGATCTATCTAAATTTGTCAATTTCCATCCAGGCGGATCTAGCGTTCTCCTGGACCCCGAGCTCGGTTAGCATACAATACTATGTATCAGATCCATCCCATTGACCCCGAGCCTGGCACTACAGTTGGCCAAGATGCCACCAATGTGTTCTTCTCTTTACATCGGCTTGAAGTCCTATTCAAACCACAGTACGCCCGCCTACAAATCGGCTCCATCAAAGGCTCCAAGTCTCTTATAAAGCCTCGCGAACCAGGAGAACTGAGCCGTGTGCCTTACGCCGAACCCACCTGGCTTTCAGATGGATTTAAAAACCCGTATTACAGTGAAGTATGCATTATTACTTGTGTGGGTCGAGGGGTAGAAATCTGAAGATATTGTGTTATCAGAGTCACGGACGATTGCAGAAGGCACTTAGGAAGTTCGTGGATGAAATTGTTTATCCAGACGCCCAAGCGCGAGAGGAAGATGGCAAAAGACCAAGCCAGAGTGTTATGGATGCAATGGCGTGCGTCGCTTTCCTTGTTTATATTCTCAAATGACCATGTTGGGATATGCCGTCCAGCGCTCAAAATATTATTGCTATGCGAATGGGTCCCGGCAAACACCTTAAGGTATGTAGATGTATGGTTAACGTTCCAATACATTCTAAAACTAAATTTAGGGTCTCACGTTGATGAACGGCGTTGTTACTCCTGAAGAAGTAAGCGTTTCGAAGTGAAGAGATCAATTGGTTTAATGCTGTTTTTTTTTTTTTACAAGTTCAATTACTCTCACGAATTGGTTATTAATCAAGAAGGAGCCCGCCTTGGTGCTCGTGGGTACGTAGATGGTCAGTCAGTGGATTATTCGTTACAAAATTTCATTTATGGAGTGCTTCCTTGAATGTTTTAGGTCTTCTAGCTGGTTCAGTGATTGGTCTTCCTCCTGTGATGAACTTTGGAAGGCCTGAGCTTCAGAAAAGAATTGTACCTGAGGTTTTGCAAGCCAAAAAATTCATATGTCTGGCTATCTCCGAAGCATTCGCTGGGTCGGACGTCAGTGGTATGGCTATACGCTCATACGTTTCACCGAACTCGTTTAATTTTTGAAATAGGCATTAAGACTACAGCTACAAAGACACCAGATGGAAAACACTGGATTGTCAATGGAACAAAAAAATGGATCACAAATGGTACATATGCTGACTACTTCACTGTGGGCTGCCGAACAAAGGTGAAATTCAAAACAAAGTGCGAGCAATGACGCTGATTTTGAATGTCTCAGGGAGCACACGTTGTTCTCTTGGTTGAACGTGGTGCAGGCGTGGAGACAAAACCGATCAAAACCTCATACTCGTCCACCGCGAGTACTGCGTATGTGACGTTCGACAACGTCAAGGTTCCTCTGGAAAATACCCTCGGGCCAGAAGACGGTGGACTGCAAGTTATATTTTCCAATTTCAACCACGAAAGATGGGTTATGTGCGGTACTAGCATTTCTGCACACCGGCTCGTGGTCGAGGAGTGCATGAAGTAAGTCTGGCAAGCGTTCATTCAGCCAATGCTGACCTTTTACATCAGATGGGCCAAACAACGCAAAGTGTTCGGAAAGCCTTTGGTATCTCAAGCTGTGATACGCGCGAAGCTCGCGCAAATGATAGCGCGTGTCGAGAGTGCACAATCTTGGCTTGAAAACCTCACCTTCCAGATGGATCACATGGACTACAAGCAGCAGTCGGACAAGCTTGCGGGTCAGATTGCGTTTTTGAAAATGTATGCGACGCGCACGGCGCAGGAGACAGCAGAGGATGCGGTGCAGATTTTTGGAGGGCGAGGCATCACCAAGACAGGGATGGGTCGCATCGTGGAGAATGTGAGTGTCTAATTTTGACTTGGCAAAACTCGCGTGACGTGTTTGTGGGCGGCAGTACCACCGCACGGTGCCCTTTGATGCAGTCCTAGGTGGAGGTATGTGGTTCCTCAGACGGCGGTTAGCGCGACCTCATGTCTTTCTTGTTGCAGCGGAAGACGTTCTTGCTGATCTGGGTGTCAGACAGGCGATGAGGAAGATGCCGAAACATAGTCGTCTCTGAATTTATGACCTGTATTGGATTTGTACAGCATTGTAGCATATCTTTATTTCATGGTTACAATCTCCGGTTCCGGGCCTGAGATTTCCGCCCACAAAAACACGTGAATTGCTTACTAATACACCCTATATGTAGCCACCTCCTCTGTCTCGCTTTTCGAATCTCTTTTGTTATCCCCATCTCTTACTATATCCTACAGCATGTCTAAGGAACTCAGGCAGGTGTCTAGAGACGAAGTCGCCAAGGTCAGCGTAATGTAGTCAGCGATGTATGATGTACCATTATTCAACTCACGTGCTATGTTCCAGCACAACAAACCGGGGGATCTTTGGGTCGTAATCGACAGCAATGTATTTGATTTGTCTAGGTTCTCCGCTCTACATCCTGGAGGCGAAAGCGTCCTGTTTGACGCGGAAGTAGGTGAGTTCAGGTCATCTGACACATGTTCATAGTCTACTCATGCATATACTCCTTAAAGCTGGGCAGGATGCAACAGAGACGTTCTATGGCTTGCATCGGCATGAAGTTCTTGAGAAACCAAACTACGCCCGCCTTCGAATTGGTGTTGTTGCAGGCGAGAGTCCTAAGATCATACGCCGCGGATCAGGGGAGTTGTCCACTGTCCCGTATGGTGAACCCACCTGGTTATCTCCTGGCTACAGTAGCCCGTACTATAAAGAGGCAAGTCTGTATCCAACGCCACCTTCCGTCGCTGAGACCTATGGCTGGACAGAGTCATAGAAAGTTGCAGGTAGCAATGCGCAAGTTTGTGGATGAACTGCTCTACCCAGATGCGCAGGTATGCCACGAGCATCCTTTATATATATAAGTTTGCATATAATGTCTTTAAAGGCACGCCAGGAGGATGGCAAGCGGCCTTCACAGAGCGTCATTGATGCAATGGCAAATGTTAACCTACATGCAATGCGCCTCGGACCAGGGAAGCATTTAAAGGGGAAGATCTTGTTTGACGGTCTCGTATCTCCCGAGGAGGTAAAGACTCTGAATAGTATTTGAATTACTGACCGAAATGTCGTTCGTAGTTTGACTACTTCCATGAGATGATCATCACGCAGGAGATCACTGGTTCCTCAAATCGTGGTTACGGCGATGGGATTAACGGTGGCATGGTCATTGGCCTGCCTCCTGTCCTCAACTTTGGGAGCCCAGAGCTACAAGCTAAGGTCGTTCCTGAGGTGTTGTCTGGCAAGAAATTTATCTGGTAAGATTTCACATAGTGGGACGCATGAACTACTTGAAATCTCAGCGCCTCGCAGTCTGGCTATCTCGGAAGCATTCGCAGGTAGCGATGTTATGGGCATGAAAACGACTGCTACGTTGACCGATGACGGGAAGCACTATGTTGTTAACGGGTCCAAAAAATGGATCACTAACGGTGAATACGGCAGTCAGGGAAGGGTTCCTGTGGCTCACCATCTATTAGGTACATTTAGCCATTATTTCACAGTGGGATGCAGAACGGAGGTCAGTTGTCGTTTCGCGGCCTCCTATATTCACATTGAACGGGTGGATAGTCCGGCTTCTCCGTGCTTCTCATCGAGCGTGGTGAAGGTGTCGAGACCAAGCCTATAAAGACATCATATTCTTCGACTGCTGGCACCGCATACGTCACATTTGATAATGTGAAGGTGCCAGTGGGCAACATGTTGGGACCAGATGGAGGAGGAATCTTCGTCATGTTGAGGTGGGCCGATCTGTCGTGCCCGAGGGCCCCGCAGCTTCCACTGATTCTGAACCTTCCTATACGAAAGTAACTTCAACCACGAGCGGTAAGAATTAATCTATTCAGTCGTTATTACGAGATTGTTCACGATCGATCTTAACACCAGTTGGGTTATGTGCTGTGCAAGCATCCGTACCCATCGATCCGCTGTCCAGGAATGCATGGTGTGAGCGAATTCGATAATCTTCTTCGTCACATGTGCCTACTTGCAGGATAGATGGGCTAGTCAACGCCAGGTGTTCGGCAAACCGCTCAACGCTCAGGCTGTAGTTCGCAGTAAGCTGGCAGCAATGATTGCGCGTGTTGAGAGTTTGCAAGCATGGCTCGAAAACGTTACCTATCAGATGAATAACATGGTATCCCACTCATCTTCGTGCTCGTGACGATTCTAATATCAAATGGGTACAGTCGTATAAAGAACAAGCTTCCAAATTAGCAGGGTAAGATCCGTTAGTCGTGTTATAGTTCACGATGGTCTGACGCATTGTGGATCAGACAAATCGCGTTCCTGAAGATGGCTGCTACACAATCTGCGCAGGAGACAGCCCGTGAAGCTGTACAATTGTTCGGTGGTCGCGGGATCACAAAGACGGGATTAGGTCGATTCATTGAGCACGTGAGTTTCTTCATACACTCTGGACTTCGAGGCACTGACCTCCACCGCTGCCTGTTAGTATCATACTACTATTCCTTTTGATTCACTTCTTGGAGGCGGTAAGCTTGATAACTCGGGAATTCGATCCGTGTGATGCTGAGACTCGTGTATCGAACAGCCGAAGATGTCCTCGGAGACCTGGGAGTGCGCCAAGCTATGCGCGCTATGCCCAAGAACGTCCGCTTATGATTATTTCAACTAGCTCCTCGGGCTTTGCGATACATTATTCGTAGTTTCGTTGAATTGTATTACGAGAGTTAGATGCAATTCTACTTATTTATTAATTCATGGCACATCTCGATGGATATAGGAAAGTATCCCAATAGTCTAACGTTTCCTGGGCGCCGCCCGTATCCCAACGGCTGTACCAGTATTCCATCCAAAGAAGCTGACGACGTTCTTCGCGAAGATCTCCCCGAAACCAAGCATGACACCATTTACAAATGGAAGGACCAGATTGATTCCGATAGACGATATGAGGGCAAGAATGCGGGCACGACGTGAAAGGGACGAATCAAAGATGGCAAGGGTAACCGACGGAGGCGCGGAGGGTCGTTGGTATAGGGGTCGGTCACGAAGATCTGGGGATGCGGCGGCGGAACGCTCGGGAAACGAGAGAGAAGGAAAGGAGGAGTCATCTGAAGGGACTTCTTCCCAAGTTCTGGAGCTGGAAAGACCGTGGTCGTCTGTATTCGAATGTGGAGCAGGCACAGAAGGGGGGTTCTGTTGTATGATATAGGTACACTCAGCTGAATGCGACACATGGGAGCAAAGAAATGAAGTGGCGGTGTGGCTCATAAAAAAAAATTTATATCGAAAGGTTCTCTTACCTGTATTGGGTTCCCTCCATGTCCACGAGACGACGTCTGCCCGGAGATTAGATCCCTCGAATCTGCTGGGACATGAGAGGCACGGCGCGGTGCATCGTGAACAGGTGCAGCGGCTACCTTTGCAGGAGAAGGCCCATCGGCTGACATAGGGGGCGAGTCTGCAGGTTCTCGCATACTGGACGATCTTGTGACAGTCTCCCACTCGGAATCCTTGCGCTGAACGGCTCCCTCCTGGGCGTTCCCGGCCGCCGCCGCCGCCGCCGCCGCCGCCGTTTCGCGCTCAGCTTCCTGCATCTGCTCTCGCTCGCGGACGAGCCTCCACCTCTCGCGTTCCTGTTCCGCTTTCTCGCGCACGGCGGCGGACTCTGTGCGCCATTGGCTTAGATGCTGCTCGTATTCCTCTTTCCAGGCGGCGTCGTTGTCGTTGTCGTTTTCGCCGTCGTCGCCTGTGCGCTCTGGTGTCTGGGCCTGGGCGGGCTCTGTGGGGTAGGGCGGCGGCGGAGGGCGCGATGCGAGGAT
>QFEC01000293.1:11038-26452 GCA_003316585.1 Gomphus bonarii | reverse complement strand
GGAGTCTAATCTTGTCTAGCTGCACCAAGTTGTCACCTAAATCAACACTTTTGTCTCTTTTTCTGTCTCTGTCCTCTCTATCTTTGCCTCCACTCTCTCATGTATCACTTCTGTGTTCGGTGACTTTGGTAGATTTGCAGTTTCGGCTGGTTTTGGGGGTAAATGGTGGTTCATGGTCTCTGGTGTATCCTCGTTCTTGTTTTTGTAAGTCTTTTTGTTTTTTCCTTTTATCTCTTCGCTGACTGTTTCCTCTGGTCTTTTTATGCCTCTCTTTTTGTTCTCTTCTTGGGTTTTCTTTATGTCCTTTTCTCTGCTTTTCTTCCTATTCTTCTCCCTGTCCCTCGCTGGTCTTGACTTTGAATCTGGTGGTCTCCAAATGCATGTTCTCCATCATATTCGGTATAATCCTGGTCTCATTCTTGGTTCTGTGATTGTTGTCTGCTGGATAGATGTGGGAATGTGTATCGCTTCGGCCTTGTGATTGTTTAGTGGCCGGTAAGTTTCGGTTTTCTCTCTTTTTGTTTCGCTTCTGACTCTTTTTTCTTCTCTCTTTCCCTTTGCTCTCTTGCCCTCTTCTCTCTTGTCCTCTGCTGCATCCTGTCCTTGGTCTTTCATTTCCCTTCTTCTGTACTCTCTGGAATGATGTCTTGGTCTCAGTTCAGTTTCTGGTTCAAATATGTCCTCCGGTTCAATCATGTTTATCACGCCGGTTCTTCAATCTCAATTCTACTGGTCTGCAATGTCTCTGTGATCTGTCGGGTCTCAGGTAAGGGAATGGCTCTAATTTCTCTGTATGTCCTTCCGTTGCTGTCCCAGTACGTGTCTTTGTTCTCTGGTCCTTGTTTCTCGGTCGCTGATTGTATCTCTGTGTCTTTTTCCAGTTCCTTGATCTTTTTATCTCTGGTGTGATAATGTGAATGTCAGTTATCTTTTGGATGTGATGGGTCTCAGGGATGATGTCTGTTCGCTGGGCTTGGGTGATCTCTGGTTCTCTCGCTGGTATGTCTTGGTTCCTTCTTGCGTTGTTTCCTGTTCTAATCTGTTCTGCTCTGTTCTTCCCTTCCATGTCTATGCTCATGATTTCCTCTGCGGTTTCTGCTCTAATATCTCCTGTCTTGTTCTCACTTCCCATGTCTATGCTCATGGTATCTCTTGTGGTCTCTGTTCCAATCTCTCCTGTGGTCTGGATTTCCACTGGTCTCTTCTGTCCTGTCTGTACTGCTTGTTCCTGTTTGGCTATGGGTCTTGTTGCTATTTCTGTTGCTGCTGATGCTGTTGGTAACGGTGACTCTTTTGCTCTGGGGACTCTGTGCGTGTGACTTGTGTCTGTTTGGTCACTATCTGGTGCCCAACTCTGGGCTAGCAAGGCTTCATCCTGGGTAATCGCGGTGTCTCTGTTCGGCTTCCTCCATGGATTCTTGAATTTGGTATGTGACTTCTCGTTCGTCGGTTGTCCTTTGCTCACTTCATGTGGCATCTTGATATTTGCAGGGAGTTCGTCTAGACTCGAACTTTGTATTCTTTTCTCGTTTTCGGCTCTTGGATCTCTATGTCTCATTGGGTGGGTTCCTTGGTCCCTCTTGTTCCATTCTCTGCTGATTTCTTCTTCTCTTTTCTCTTTTTTGTTCCCTTTTTCTCTCATGTATCTCATCTTTATGTCTATCTCTGGTGTCCTTGGTTCCAGTTCAGCTCTATCTCTGGGTTTTGAACTCCTGTCTGCTTCTGAATATGGTGAATCGCCCTCATGTCCGTGGCTTGGCAATATGCTAGTTCCATTACTTGGGTAAGTTTCTCTGTTATTCGCTGTTGACTGTATGATGATCCTTTCATTTGCCGTTTTGTTTCCGTTCTCTCTCGTGTACTGTCTGTGCTCTGCCCTCTGCTGCTGTGCCCTCTCTGCTTGTTCTCTCCAAATCCATGTCTGGTCTATGTCCTCTGGCCTTTGCTCTGGTGTGCTTTGTGTTTCTTGTGCGACTATGCTCCTGTATACGGCGGTCTGGTGTCTCTGTGACTGCAAAATCTCTGTGATCAGCTTCTGCTCTATGGCTAGCTGTGTGGCTATGGCTCTGAACCTGTATCCATGTCCTGTTCTTGAGCTATATGCTATCAGCAACCCGTTCTTGGAGAGGGTGACATTTTCTCGTGTAAAGGTAAGATCTGCATTTGCTTTCGATATTCTCTGCACTGACAGTCTATTGTTATTCATTTATGGCGTATAGGTGACGTCGATAAGTGTCAAGTTCATGTCGGGTACTCCACTCTGCTGGTCTGACTTCAAGATGACTTTTATTGTGCCGAGGTTTGTTTTGGGGTCAAGGTATGTGAATAATTTGCAATTTCCGCTTGCATGATTGGGTGCTGATATGTCTATTAGCCATATATGCGGCTCTCCTTCGGATTGGGGGTAACGGCGAGTGTTTTCCATGGTAGTGAGGTCTATGCTCCTCTCTAAGTAGTGTGAGGTCAGTTTGGAGTATGAATGGATTCCTAGTTCTGCTGTAGATTCTGTAGATGTCCCTGCAACCTAATAAAACTCTGTTCTCCTATAAATGCTCTTGTGAATGTCTCTGTAAACAAAATAAAACTTCTGGTTCCTGTGAACCTTCTCTGAATGCCCCTAATCTGTGTGATGTGTCCCTATGGAGTGTGAGGTTGAAAATGGAATGTGATGAGCCCTAGAATTGTTTATCTGTAAAATTCTGTGTTAATGATATACCCTTGGTTTTTGCTACCAGGCAATCCAATCTGCAATGCTAACTTGGGCTAAAGCCCTTTGAGACACTGAGACTCTTAATCTGTAAATAATAAGATTGGGTTACTAAGTTGGCTAAACTTTAGGGTAAGCAGATATATGAGAGGAGGGAGAGGTTCTTTAACTTGTTCTAATTCTGGGAATAGAATTTGATGGTTTCTAAAAGCTCTTTTTTATTTTATTCTAATAACTTTTGTTATATACTAAAAGTAGCATCTAACTATGCTGTGTATGCCTACGCACACCCCTTCTAGAGATGCATGCGATGTCCGCCATGACGCGCATGACACGTCGTTGGTATTCCAGTTGTTGTGCACGTGTATATGCGTGTGCCAGTTCAGGGTACGTGTGTGGGGGGAGGTATGTGTGGTGTTGGAATTCCCTGGTGTGTGGTGGCAATGTGAATGCTGTGCGTGCGATAGTTTGCGCGTGTGTGTGACTGACGTGCGTGCATGATGGTGATGATGATGTGATGGGTGATGGAGTCATGTGACTGATGCACGTCGCGACTTGCACGCATTGCGGGTGGATGGATTCAGTTTGGATTCGACGGTGCTGCAACAATGGTAGGAGGAGCGGCAGGTGGGGATATGTGGGATATGACTGGTAGGCAGGAGGAGCAGTAGATAGAATGGAATAAAGTGAAAATGAAATGGAATGCAGTAATTTAAGTATGATGGGGTAATAAAGGGGAATTGGGGCATAATTTCCAACAATAAAAGCATCACCTTCAGGGCTGATGTTGTACATCATCTGAAGGCAAGCATACTAAAAACAATAATAATTATCAGTATGGCCTGAGGTTTTGAGAACCTTGCTCACTCACCTTGTCACTCTGGTATTTTGACCCTTCAGTCCACAGTTCCCGCATGTCGATAAGACATTTGCTGACAACACTCCAAATACATTTGTTGGTGTCAAATGTGGAAGGTAGGGCACTAGGGCCAGCGACTGGTGAAGTAGACTTGAGATTGTTGCATACAACCACACCTTTATAGGGTTCTTGCCTGAGAAATTCAAGCTCAATTTTCAGCCCAAGGTTAACTACCGCAGCCTCATGGGCTTAGCTATGAGGGGGAGATACTGTTAGGATCTCACCCTGTGAGATCTCTGGCTGCTTAGTCAATTACAATTAAGTGTTTTCTTTCTTTTTCTAGAAACCCTGCTCAGCCCCTTTGTTTACTCATCCTAGTTCTAGACCTCGCTTTCATTTATTTGCTTCACAATTCCACTTGTGATATACTTTCCTATTCTAGTAATTTCTGTTGCCTCATGCAACAATCTTTGTAACACACCTTGCCCAAACCTTATCCCCATTTCACCTCACCTTTGTTTTAATTCCCATTCTGGAAATCCCCTTGTTCTCTGATTTGAAATCATTCTGACTAATTTGAAATACTAATCTCATATATAATGTGTGTGTAAATTAGTAGTTCTGTAGTCAGAAAATCAACTAAGATTACCCTGAGTATTCTGTTTAGACTTTGCCCTCAGAAATTAGGGAATCTACAAGATCTGGATGGCGCAGCACATATGTAAGCTGAAGCCAAGCCCTACTCTAAACCTTGCCCGAAGTTACAACCTTGCTCAAGTATATGCAAGAACCTTGACTCAGCCCATTCTTAGCATGTGTATCCAATGACCTGAACTGGTGAATACAGCCCTTTAGCACCTGTACCAAGAGGTTGGCCCTGAGTTCTGTGGAAAAGTAAAATCAATAGTATATCAATTATAAGACCTGTGTGCTCAAAACATTGTGAGAAACTTCTGATAGTAACTAAAAACTTCTCCAAATTTATTCAGGTCTCGAGTGACAAGCCTTTGGTGGGAATTATGAGTTTGATGTAAATGAAGTGCCAGTGAGTACAAGGAGTGATTCTAGTTTTTCAGGCAAGAAGAACTGATTCTTTACTGATATCCTATAGTACTACTTATACAATGTTGTTGTTTCAACATGTTATGAGTGAGAAAAGAAAATAGACTGCTTTGGGATAGACACATTGATACTCTGTGCTATACGTATCACTGTGTCATGTATTTTCATCCCGTTTCCAATCAGTATCCCTTGAAAATGCTCATTCCTTCACTTCATTGTATGTACTTGTTTTTGTTTTGGTCTTCTTGAGTCTGGGTCCCATCTGTCATTTTCTATAAGGCAGCTGATGCATGTGACTGCATATATGTGCCCCTCTCTCTCCTGTCTCAGCTCCTAAGTCCTCCAGTCCTTCTGCATACCATTTCTATCCTCCTTCTTTCTCATTTCTGTTGTCACCACTATCTCTATGTTTTGGGGTTGGTCCTGTATGTCCTTTCCATTTCTTCCATCTCCTGGCCATGTACTATCTAAAATGCTCTGTAGCTACAGTGAATGTATGGAACTCTACCAAACATCCTTCTGAAATCCATTGGCAGAATGGGTAGATAGGCACAATGCAAGTACATTGAAGCTAACACCACATCTGCCTTGGCTCATCGGACTGAGCCAAACACCCAAACCAAGGGTATCTGCACACACACTTAACAATGACTCTTAACTCCTATAAAACTTGCATGTCCTGCCTCTATCTATAAACCTCTAATTCATACACATTGTTGTAAATAAGAGAATAATATTTCCCTAAGTACAGAATAGATAAAATACATAGAAGAGCATATAGCTGGAGAACACTGACTCCCACACCCAGTATGTGCATGTGAGACAAAACTAGATAGCAACCCAAAGAACCTACAAAAGGAAGCTAACGATTACTTGAGATGGTCTTATGGTGAACGACAAAGCTTCTGCATCGTTTATGAGCTCCGATTTCCAACCTTACAACCTTAAACCTCAAAGAAGGCACTGTTGGAGGAATTAGGATTCCCTCAACGTGTATCAACGCCTCCACAAAAAGTGGCATATCAGACGGTGCGAGAAGCTTGAACCATCTGTCACCAACAAACGAGTGACGCTCAGTTCATCGCTGTAGCCGGATACCTGTGTTCACTGGTCATTTCAACTAACCTCACCCTAGTAGTTCGTGATGTCTGGCGGAGTAAGCCAAAAGCCAGTTTCATCAATCGGTGGGCACATCATGTTGGTTTTCGATTGATAAAATATTGTAGAAAGTGCGTGCACAACTTATCTGAGAACCTACCTTCAATTAAAATTAAGATTATCATTACGAAACTTACATTGTCATAGTGAACCCTTTCTTGAAACCGCGCCAGACACTGATTAAATAAACAGTTTCTCTTGCACAACATTAGCTCGTAACTGAAAAGGAACAAAGTGTACGTTGTATTTATAAAAATCCATGACCCCACTCTATCTTAGCCGTGTGATGGCAGAATACACGAGACAGCGGACATGTGAAAACCGATACACATGTCTTTTGGCTGTCCTGGTCAGCCTGGGGATAGGTTAGTCTGGTATACGAAAGGTATACAAAGGAAATAGTCGTTGCCTTGAGACCAACAAACGGCGAACACCGTGACCTATTGACGGCTAAATCTTCTGTTCCTGTTCATGAAGTTGCATTAGAACCTGGCGATATCAAGCCTCCCCTGCGCAGAAAGAATTTTCCGGGTATGTAAATAGCCGAACGGAGTGACTAACCATGCAGCCACGCGATCATTAGTAATGGTGGCCTATATAGTCGGAAACCCATCTTGTGACTCAAATCTAGAACTGGAAACCTTGTTGAACTGTTGGCTCAGTACATGAAAGCACGTTGAAGGACAAGGTGTTAGCAAGAAGGACCGAGTACCCCGGTAGTTGCCCAAGCCTTTGTAACGTTGTTCGATGCTCAGGAGTCATATGTAGGTCAGAGCCCTTGGCCACGCATTTAGCCATGTGATTGGTTTGCAGCGTTCCTGGAAATGAGAAATCGTCTACCTCCGGACACTTCCGAGCCGCCGTTTACTAAAACATTTCTCAGTTTGCAGCCCTAGATTTGATTGGACTCACGGGCTACTATTACTAAGATCGGAACTACGGCTGCCCATTGATCGGTATAGGTTTGTTGGTAACATACGGTTCAAACGATTTGGTGGAGGTCAAGGGAGGAGCTGATACAGGTTTAAGGGTGCTAACCCTGAAGGTTTGTTGTTCGCTGCAAGACAATTTCAAGTACTTGGTATCATGTGTCAAATATGAATTCTATCGCATCCCTGCCTCTATATCTTATCAATCGTTAAGCGACACTGTGCCAAAGATACTATCTTGGTTGGTTACACTAACATTTTTTCCCTTCACCCAGCCATGAATTCTATAAAACTTACACATTCTGCTTCTATCCATCGGGCTCTCATACCAACACACATTCTTGTTCTTCTCAACACTCACTCATCATATGTCTTCTCTTCAGAACCCTCAATCCTTCGTCCAGCTGAAATCAGATGGGTGAGTATCATAAATTACCCATAGTTGAGGGAATTAATGATCCGGACAGTTTAGCCATCGCTTATGTCACGACTGCTTCCTTCGGTGGGTCCAGGAGTCATTTCATGTAAAACCTTGTTGTCGTCTAACCGCTGCAAATAGCAATTCTCGTTTATGACACACTCCTCACGCTGCCTTATGAAAGAACACATATCTGGAAGAAAAAGCCTAGGTTGGGATCACTCCTCTACCTATTGGCTCGCTATCCACCGGTTGTCTTCTTCATGATGGCATTTATAATCAACAATCTCCCAAACCGAGATATCAAGGTGTGTAGCTCTACGCCATGGATTATATAGAGTTCACATCTATATGGGTCTAGTAAGACTTTGGTGATTTTTAGCACAGAATCTAATGTCAAAACAGTGTATGCAATCACTTAACTCACTTTGTTGATAGTATTACTCTTCTAGCCCTTCTTGGAATCCAAGGTGACAACGCCTCTAATTTCCCACTCACATATTTATATATCTATACTACCAGGACTCTTGATGGTTCGGGCATATGTCATTTCCGAGCTTAAGCAAGTGACTCTTGTGTCGCTTGGTCTTTTGTTTATTGGAAATGTCGGGTGTAAAGTGGTGTGTATTACTTGTTCTCACCTTGTCATGTCAAATCAAACTTGTACTGTTCTTCATAGTTAGGTTCAACAATAAATAATTGTGCACCAACTGATGTAGACCTGAACAAGCTGGACTTGTAAGTTATCTTGATTGTATTCCTTCACATGCGTTCACAGGATTTTCAGCTGTGAGGCTTCCCTCATTTCAATTATGTTTTAATTCTTATTTTCTAGTGCGCACCATTAATTATATATTCCTCATTCTTTTTGACACAGCAGTTGTTGCGATCATGCTTTTCAATTCCCTTGAAAACCTGAGGCAGTTTAGAGAGTTCCAAACATTCCACAAAACGACATTAACTCAGGTTTTGATTGAGCAAAGTACGTATCCAGTGTTATAATGTATCGTGGCTAATTATCACAAAGGTATGCTACGATATGGGTATCTGGTTCATGACTGTTTTTCCAATCCTACGTCTAATCAGCAGCCAGGTTCGTGCTCACAATAACACTAACGACCACCATCATAACGAAGGTATCCCTCAATGACATCTTGCAATTGGTTGTCTGAGAAATGATTATGACAGGTCTTAAGAGTAAATACTTCATTAGATATAACTGGTGTGACTAACAAATCCATCAAATGTCAATAGCATAGCATTGCCAACATTCTTAATCCTGTGCAGGACAGGTCAGAGCGCCACAATGCAACTATTTGGACTTGACTGATAGCACATACAGTCTGTCCGTGATCATCATCTGTCGGATTCATTTGGACCTCAAAGAGAAGCATTCACATCCCAATGGCACCACCCACTCTTCAGCCCATTCTGTGGGCAGCTTCCATGCAGCTACACGACGGATCCACAATGCCATTATGGATGAATTCGGTGACCGGAACCTCACCGAGTCCCTTGACACTGGAATTCCCTCGTCGAACGGAATCGAGCCCCAGGATCTCCCCGCTTACAATACAGATCTGATTGACATTGATGAGTATGGGCCGGCAGGAGGTTAGGAGAGGTAGAGAACATGTCGCCTGCAACATCGCAACATTCGGGTAAGCTTTTTTCTTTATTTCAGCTCTGGCGGGTTGTCACAGCTCTCCGTGATGATTTAATGTTGCTTGCAGATGTGGTTGAACATGTGTAGAGATTGAAAAGGAGATGGATGTTCATATATGAAAAGAATCAGCGTGATAGTATTGACTGCGAGCTCAGGATGATATCCTAACATTTATTGGACATATATACATATATCATTATGTTGACTGATCAGTCGTTATAGATAGTTGTCTTTGATTATACTGTAATATGTACTAAATAAATCACCCAATTTTATCTTATGTATGCCCTTTGTTAATGCAATCAATTGGTTCGAGAATTTATTAAATACAGAAATGAAAACAAAGTATGTCAAATTTCTCTTACGGCCTCAATTCGGCATCGGCTGACCAAAGGCTAGAACCAAACACGTCTTCAAATTACGAATATATCCCCTAATCTGTAGAAAAGAAAAAGAAATATACAAGTTTGGAGCACTTCCACCTTCATCACCTGAACGAGTTGCCGTCTTGCTCCGACAACTTCCCGCGAGAAGGCCAAGCTCAGTCCGAGCTGACTTCACGACGTCCATCTTTCGAGGCCCACCGTCGGTCCCGCCGAGCTAATCCCGTTGTCCCGAAGGGCCAACATTCCGAGGACGAAATCGACGCCAAGTTCAGTGTCATCGCTGGACTGGATAGGAGCCTGCAAAAACTCGGTTCCTCATTACAATCCCGCAGCCTCTCCCTGACAAAAAACTCCCCTCGGCCTACACTCCACACACACATATTATTGCTGCTTTACAACTGTAGATGATCACCACGAGATACACCGATAGCACCTCACTGCCGTCTTCCCATTCTGCACTCCAAAACACAAATTCTACCTCTCTTGATGCTTGGTTGCTGCGTGGAATGCATGCCGAATCTGACACCCGGTGACATTGTAGAGATGCTGTTTGGCAGTAGGTAAGTCTTCGTGTTGGTTCCTGTCCCTCTCTGCAGCTCTCCATCAGCCTTCTCTGGGATTGCACTCTTCCTTCCGGTTTGTCTCTGCTCACCTCCCACACCATGCGAGTCGGAACTCATTCCCACATGGAAGTATCACATGCTAAAAACATAACACTGTCGACACCAAGTTCTTCTTCTGACATCCCCACAATTTCACATGCACACTCAGTTTAAGGATATTTTGACAAGAAAATGAGTTCTCCAGGTTAATAGCGGCATTGAAGACAAAGACTCCTCTAGGATATCTTAATGTGAACCAAAATCTGGCACAACCTGAACATTCTGCGCTATTCATTTGACAATGTCCCCCGGTACATGAAATAGATAGAGTCGCATGCTACATATACTGTTAGTACCAGAACGTATCTTTATCTTGCACTTGAGGTATTGGTCCCAGAATTGAAATTGAATAAAAAACAAACATTGAACTACCATTATCATACTGTCTGCCATTTCTTCTCTTTATGGACAATAAATTAACCTTGTGTGAACAACCCTCTGTAACAACTGGCATTGCTTTGAAATGTTTGGTGGATAGTTGATATAAAGATGAATATTGAAGGATCCGAAAATCTACTAGATATCCATTAAATTGAGAATTAAGTGCAGACTGCCGAGAGACTGAGAAGATAAGCAATTCTCAATCTAATAAAGTGGGAGTCTCACATACTTTTCAGTGCACCTCAAGCCTCAGTGTACACCCCTGTGTTTGAGACCAGTATGGTATCAAGCTGTGGGTCAAGACATTCTGGTCTTGTTCATGACAATCACTGCAAGAACATAGGATATAAAGATATTATTTCAGCAGGTACAGTAACCGTGGTGAGTGGATACCCTCCACTCATAAACCTGAGTCAATGCATAACTTAGTTTGTGCAGTGGAAGTTCGTCATGTGCTCATGTTCCTGTGACAGATTGAACAAACATTTTCAAGTTTCCAAGTAGTATCAATGTTTTTCACCTTACTATCTACTAAATATATCTATTTTACATTATTTTGGTGAATTTCAAAATAATAAGGAGAGAATAAATCAAAATCAACAATAGTAGAGGATAAATACATACCTGTTTAGATATAGAAATATGGAAGAAACCCTGTGATATGGAAAGAATTCTGTACCTTTCCTGAAGAAAAATCATCAATGATTATTATAATTGTCCCATTGGAGAACATACCTGAGTTATCATAAACATAAGCAAAGACTTTGCTTGCTTATGTTTAGGATAATTCAGGTATGTGTGTCAAGAGTGTGGGGTGCATGGCATGTTGTAATATGTCAGGGTGTGGGTGTGTAGCATTATTGGGTATCAGGGCATGGGATGCACAGCATACTGGGCTGTGTCATGGTTGTGAAGATCAAGCTTACACATGAGGCTTATATGTGGTATATTTCAGTTTAATCACTACTCTTTTATCTTTCCATCTCACTACAAAACACACATCACTATCTACAGGTGTGAGTGGATATGAAGTGCACTGGGGTGGCTATGCCATGAGGAGTCCTTCATTTAGTGTGGCCTGACCAAATGGGCAGTAAAACTCAAATTTATTCTTTTGTTTGGGCAGAAACCATAAGTACTAGACATTGATTCCATCTCACTTCAGTCTTCCACATAGTTGATTGAAGTGAGTATTAGATCCAGCTGTTCTATTTCTATACCAAAGACTTACCTTCATTTGTTTTTAAAGTTCACCTGCACATAGGTAGTTATTCTTGTATAAAATGAGTCTTCCACATAGTTGACTGAATTCACCTGCACATAGTTTTTAACAATGGTATGGGGGTTTGCATATGTGTGACATGTTGACAATAAGAAAATACATTATTTATGAAGATTTATGGCACTTATGAGACTTGTAATGAGTATACAATACAAGAAACTGTGGTAAAAAAAAACACAATAATATCTATGCAATTTTTCAAACCATTTTCAAGTTGAGAGAGTCATTTAAGATATGTGTGCATATATACACCTCCTGAGCCATTTTCCACTGAGTTGAGCCAAGTCAAGTCAAGAGATGGCTTAATAGCCATATAATTTATTATATGATTGAATATATGTTCTTACAATTTTTCCATTATTTTTTCAAGCATTATTCAACTCTCCTTTGATCCTTGTATCCATTCCATCCCAATTTAGAAACAATCAAAGCACCCATCAGAATCAAATCTCAATACCTGTATTTCCATAACTGGAAAGTACATTGTTAGTAGATAGTAAACTACTCTACATACATTGAGGTAAGTCAAGATAGTTAATATGAGGCATGGTAAATATTCTATAACATTTCAAGTCCTCTGTGTATTCAGCATCTATGGGCACTTATTATCAAAATCATGAATGCAAAATCTAGCCATTCCTCAACCCTAATACCCCAATTCAAGTTCAAAATAATTTTACATCTATCCATCCAGTGTTTCTGTCAAAACCACCTCAATTCCATGCTGTTAAGAACAGGCCAAGGCAAGGTTCTTACTGAAGTTCATATGAGGTTGTAACTTCAGGTGAGGTTTGGAATAGGGTTGGCTTCAGCTTATGTGCTATGCCATCCAAATCCCAAAAGATCCCTAATTTCTGAGAACAAGGTCTGACAAAAGCCTAGGGTAATCTTAGTTGATTTTCTGAATAAAGAACTACTAATTTACATGCATATTATATACTAGATTATTATTTCAAATTGTCAGGATGATTTCAAATCAAAAGAATAAGGGGTTTCCAGAACAAGAATTAAAACAAAGGCAAGGTGAAACATGGATGAGTAAGAATAAGGTTTAGGAAAGATGTGTTACAAATATTGTTGCATGAGGCAATGGAAAATACCAAATAGAGAAAGAGTATCACATGTAATAAAACTAACAAGTGATCAAGAGCAAGTTCTAGACTCTGAGGCTGAGTAAACAAAGGGCTGAGTGGGATTACTCAAATAGGTGAAATGATTACTTAATAATGATGACTACTCAAGCAGGGATCTCATGAGGTGAGATCCTAACACATGCTCCCAATTGATATGTTCTACATTAGGATGAACCAAAGTGCCCAAACCAATGACCATGCTATGTAGAAACTGGAGAAGGATTGACCAATTACTTCCATATCAACTGGCTTTGTTTTTAGGGAACAGGACTCTACTGTATGTACATTATTATTTCTGTTAACCACTTCCTCTTGAATCCATCCTGTTCCATATGTTTCACATATTAGTCATGTTGTCTCAACCCCTCATGTATATGCATCTTTTCACATATTTCTCTGACTCCTAATTTGTAACACATATATAGCAGAAAGTACAAAACAAATGTAAGCTGCTTTTCAAGTTGAGTCATGTGACATTGCCAAGGAAAACTTTTATTTCAATTTCAAGCCCTGCATTTTTTCTAGCAGGAAATATACTTGAATAAAAACTCCCTTTGGGACTCTTAATTCAAACAGCATATTACAATATGGGATGCACAGAGTGTTCAACTATGGGTGTGTGTTATTATAGGTAATCAGGGTGTATGGTGTGTAGTGTAATGTGGTAAGAGGTGCACCACATGTTGCAGGGTATCAGGCTGTAGGCTGTATAATACGTCATAACATTGGTACACAGTTTGTCAGGGTGTGACTACATAGCATATATGTGGAATGTCAGGGTGTGGGTTGAAAATAAGAAACAACTACAAAAGTAAGAAAAAAACTCACCAATGCCAGGAGAAAACAATGTGATTTTTGAAATGGAACAGTGTCATGTATCTATGTTGTGTCATCAAAGGAATTACTATTACACAAAGGAAGAAAACTGTCCAAGGTTCAGTATCAATGTGTGAGGGTGACACTATTGACAAGGTCACAACAACAAGATACTCCAATATTTAATGAGCTGATAAGAGGGTTTTCCACCTGATGTAGCGATAATCCTCAGTTTATACAAGAGATACTAGTAGTAAATACAGAGAGAGCCCATCTGAAGTAGCGGTAATCCTCAGAGATCAAGCTGAGGGGTAACCATTACACCAGTTACACTTATATACCCTAACCTGGTGCCTATTATGTAATCTGCAGATGCAAGGTATGGAAAGGCATGGAAAGACATAAACAGGAAACAATGAACTGACCATGAACTCCAAACTGAACCCTGACACAATGCTGGACATGGTTTGGGGCAAAGTGGTATGATGGTGGGAAAGTTCCAGTGTCTAAGGGCATAGGTTATAATCAGGATATAACAACTGGGGAAACAATAATGTGTGCATAAAAGAGGGAAACCAATGGAAAGCAGCCTTCCAGATAAACTGTGGCCTATATGAGCCTCTAGTATTGCTCTTTGGCCTCACCAACAGCTTAGCCACATTCCAAACAATGATGAACGAGATCTTCAAAGAACTCATTGATGAGGGGGTTGTGGTAGTGTTTATAGATGGTATACCTATCTTCACAGAATCCCTTGAAGCCCATTGGAAAATTGTGCAACAAGTTCTCAAGATCCTTTGTTCTAACAACCTATACCTGAAACCAGGGAAATGTCTATCTGAACAGCTGGAAGTGGAATATCTTGGACCCATTCTCTTAGCAGGATAAGTAGCCATGGATCCAGTGAAGGTAGTAGGAGTACATGACTGGCCAACTCCATGCTATGTTACTGAAGTGAAATCCTTCCTTGGTTTTATTAACTTCTACTGTTGATTTGTGGACAACTTCTCTCATATGGCAAAGCCCCTGAACACTCTGACCAAAGCAAACAAAGTGCTTGATAATCAGATGGGTCAGAACAAGCTGCCTTTGATCTTATCATTTCAATTTCTATTCTTGTCCTCCCAGATCAGATGAAGCATTCTCATCTTGAAACTAATGGCTTAGTATATGTAACTGGTGCTGTACTATCTCAACTTTCTGGAAATGTGAAATGGAGACCCATTGGCTTTGCCTTAAAGAACCTTTCAGATGCAGAGCACAACTATGCTATCCATGACAAAGAGTTACTCTCTGTTATCCATGGTTTAGAAGAATGGTGCCACCTCCTGGAGGAAGCAAAGTATAAACTTGAGATCCTGAATGACTACCAAAAAATCCCACCTACTTTTGCTCTGCACAGAATCTTAATTGTTACCAAGCCCACTGGTCACTCTACCTCTCTTGCTTCAACTTTGAATTGATCCACTGTCCTGGTTGCCACTTAGCTAAACCTGATCATAAGTGGGGGAGGAAGATAATCAGAACCAAACTCTGCTCCAGCTGGACATGTTTCCCAGCAGTGCCACTAGTGCACAGTCAGTTACTGGAAAAGCTGACAAGTTCCTTGATAGAGTTAGGAACTATACAGACTGAGATGAGAAGGTTGTAAAGGCTCTCAAAAAACTTGGGACTTCTGGAAACCTCTGAGGAGAAGAGTGGGCAGAAGAGAATGGTCTTGTCCTCTACCATAACAAAGTGGATATATTCCTCTTGACCTCAAGTTGCAATATGACATTGTCAAGGCACATTATGATGCAAGCTTCACCAGATATACTGGTCACTGGAAGATAATTGAACCCATATTTTAGAGTTATTAGTAGCCTGGCATAGAATGGTACATTGCAAAGTATGTAAAAGCTTATAATCTCTGCAATAGACAAAAACCTTCCTGCCTCCCCCATTGGTAAACTTCT
>QFEC01000293.1:0-10129 GCA_003316585.1 Gomphus bonarii | reverse complement strand
AAATCAACTTAAGCTACAAAACACTCCTCCATCCAGGTCCATGTTCAGTCCTGACACTTTGGATACCAGCCAAACTCTAGTGACATGACATTTGAGTGGGCACAATACATAAGTTGAAGCCAAGTCATGTCTTCCCTCAGTTCACTGGACCAAACTGAAATTCAGTAACCCTGTCATCAGTAAAGCATTTATCACTGCTTTGACACTGCCTGAAGAAGTTATCAGTGACTGTGCCTGCCAGTTTGTCTCCCAATTCATGAAAGAACTAAACAGCTCCTTGGCATCAAGGTTGCTGTCTCTACAGCCCACCCACAGTCTGATGGCCAAACAGAGCAAGTTATCCAACAAATTGAGCAATACCTCAGACTCTTCATTGTTCAACCTCAGGATGATTAGCTAGAGTGAATTTATCTTGCTGAATTTGCATATAACAATCAAATACACTCTTTAACACAGACTACTCCCTTCATACTTGACAATGGCTAGCATCCCAGGCTTGGACTTTAGCCAATCTGGGAGACTTGATTGGAAGCATGAGAAGAGTTTACCACTTGTATGGAGACAGCCACTAATGAAGCCCCCTCTGTCCTAGCAAAGGCTGTAGATGACATGGCATGATTCTATAACTTGCATCACCAGATTGGAGACAAGGTCTGGCTCAATGCACAAAACATTACAACAACTCATCCAGTGTTCTGAATTATGAATAAATCACATATGCAATAGGACACACACTTTACATAATATAGCAGGAGTTTGGGAGAGATAGAGAACATGCCTCCTGCAGCATCCCATAATTTGGGTAAGCATTATTTTTCGTTTTTTTTCTCAGTTCTGGCGAGCTGTTTCAGTTCTCTGTGATGATTCAATGTTGCCTGCAGACGTGATTGCACAAGTGTAGAGATACATTGGAAAGGATATGGCGTTCATATTTTGAGGAAACAGAAGATAGCATTGACTGTGAAATCAGGATGATATCCTCTAATTAATTTGGGATATACTATTCATCATTGAGTAGCCCGATCATTTTGTTGTAAATGGTTGTCCCTAATTATAATGTAATTACTGCGATTTATACCAGCGGAGGCTGGAATGAGTACCTAGGAAAAATTTAGCATGCTGTATTCTCATTTCTGTACTTATAAACTTCTGGAACCAATTGATTGCCTTTAAAAAAGGAGATTAAAATTTTCTTTAGAGTAATAAGGGAAGCCGAAGGCCAGTAAGCCATGCAAGCAGTTCTGAATTATGAATAGATCACATATGCAAAAGGACGTACAAGTTTTGAGCAATCAAGTTTGACTTGGTAGTTGACACTCTCAAAGCGCTCATTATATAATACAATCATTGTTATTAATAAAATATCGGTATTATGATTTTAAAATTCGATCCCGAGAGAACCCAAATCCCGCACCACCATATTACGTTTGGTGATGTCTGGCAAAAGGCATGGCAAAGAATAGGTTGTAAGTACAGTTTTCCCAATTTAAGTGTAACCCGAGTGCGTGTTGACCAGAGCTTTTTATATTCTATGAAAATCAAAAGTGGGAATGGCACCATTTTTCCTTGTACATGGCCCCCTTCATTCTCAGCGACTGGTTTAAATCCATCAATGAACACTTTTCTCACAACGCCAGGACTCGGTATAAGCAAAACAAGGTTGTATATATAAGAGAGCTTGTAGATCAGGACCAAGAAAGCATAAATGTTCGTATCGACATGAGGAATCGTAATCATATAATAATCATGGACCATCCAAACCAAAACCTGGAGGCGATATTTCAACAAATAAAATCAAAGCGTTCGCAGGGCTGGAGTATCTGGAGTATGAACAGAGGTTGGCGATGGAACCACATACTCCAAAGTTAGCTTCCCTGGTTTCCAGTCCCAAAATCTGAAGGGCAGCGACAATCCACGCTAAAACGCTGGAATCAAGATAACGTGGCAACCCCCTCACTAGTCTGGGCGGACGTCATGTAGACGGTCGGCAAGCACGAAACAAGACACTACCGTTTTCCGGTAGAGTCAGTCATGCTTGGGACGGTGGTCGGCGCGCCTGTTCCCGTAGACCCGGAGGCTAACGTACCGGAATAAGCCGCCTCACTCAAGGTTGGCCTGCTGGTACCTGTATTGGGTCTGCTAGTGCTTCCACCCGACTCGTCCTCTACCTCTATGGTGGGTTGCAGCTGCATGGAACTTAATACCCTGGCATGAGGAGGTGGCGGGGAGCCATTATCGCCTCCCATCGCAGAGAGACTGGCTCGATGAAATCCTGGGCCCCCAGCAAGAAGATGGCCTTCTTCACTCTCCTGGAAGGAAGAATGATGAGAGAGTTCATGCGAGTGCGCGGTAGTGTGTTGTGATGGACGGGAGGAGTGGGACCCCGAACCGGAATGTGATGTGTATAGGGAAACGCTTGGTGTGAGATTAAGACTTGGGACAACGGGTGAGTATTGTTGTAAGACGGAGCTGAGTGGATCAGCTTGTGGAATTTCTGAAGAAAATGATGCAGTCTCGGATGCAGCATGATCACCAGCGATCACTTGAACTGCTTGCTACAGGATGCAGTTCAGGTTAAGAAAGTCTCGTTCACCGAACTCGATAGCAAGACAAACTCTCACCTCGCCTGTGTTATGTCGAGTCACCGGGCCTCCTCTTCTTTCAGTGAACCGACTACCATTACCATCATTTCCTACATCGTTCGAACTTCTTTTACTGCGCAAACTACTCCACTCGCCGCCGGCTTGCGGTGGGTCTTCCTCCAACAAGTCTCTTTCTTCTCTGCGGTTAGACGAGCTAGAGTGTGAGCCACGGTCCCACTGCGGCACAGAGACCAAGCCAGGCGGGAAGGCTAACCCTGTACCTCGTGACGACGTTGTATCGGACCGGAGGGCGGGTTCAAGACGTAGAGGGCTGGTGAAAGGCAAGGTCCCCTCGGGCGCAGGGAGGTCAAGTACGTCCACAGATCGGATAGTGCTGTCGCCCTCTCCTAAATCCAGCTCTGGAGGGATGGTAATTGGAGTGGGTTGGGCAAGAAACTCTCCTCCGAGATGTTCATGTACGTCAGACATATACATCGGGGTTGGTGGCCGAGACGAAACTGAGTGATAGAGGGTTCCACCGCTCTTGCCACTGCCGCTTCCTCCACTACCACTCCCTGTTCCAGAAGAGATACGAATGCCAGGAGGGCGCATGCCGAGCTCAGGTTCAACGCCGCGGAAGCTCACTTCTGACCGAGGCCTTGGAGCAAATGGTGGATGCAACAAACCAGAGAATCGTCTGGTGGGGCTCATAAAGCTCACTCCACTAGTGGGCCTGCTTCCTGGTCTGCTTCCTTGGCCGGTTCCTGGCCTGCTTCCTGGTCCGCTTGCTGGTCCGCTTGCTGGCCTGCTTGCTGGCCCGCTTGCTGGTTTACTTCCTGGCCTACTACCCGATCCTCGATTGCTATGATTGGAACTAGAATGACGGGTGCCACTAGTTCCTGCAACCTCCTCCATACGTCTGAACCAGCTCAGTCTGCCAAGACCTCGGGCAAATCCAGAGAGCCCCCTCGTGCCTACCCAAGACCTTGGACTGGGCGGTGTCTCAGCGACATAACCCTCAGAGTCGACATCTACAGCCTCCAAATGAGTGGTAAAATCCTCGAGGCTCTTCTTTTCCGAAGGAGGTGATGCAAGAACGGGATGTGCTACAGATCCAACATTGACTCGTTGCGCGGTGAGAAGCGTAGCACGCTCATCGGTTTCACTGGGTGGGCTTTCAGGATAAACCCAACTGCCCATTGAACTACGGGAAGGGTGGTTGTTCTGCAACCGGAGTACACGGTCTGGATCAAGCCGCCGAGGGGGACGGAATAGTTCCTCTGCCTCGTCATCCTCAGGGGACAGTGGAAGATTGTATTGTGGGTCGACGAGAGGACGGTCAGGTGAGCGAGTAGGGACATAAGGTGGACCTGCGCCTGGGGGCCGTGCTGCATGACCGTTTGAAGAAGATCCTAAGTTTGCTGCTGTGAGGGAGGTCTTCGTCTCTTGATCAGGTTCATCCTCAGATCTCCTCACGCTATTTCTTTGATCGCTGCCTCGTGCGGGGTTGAAGAAAAGTGAGCCCGCTGCTACAGTGGATGCACTAGCGTTGAAGCGTGAGAGAGCCTCCCTCTGGGAAGCCGAGCCGAGAGAGGATGAATCGCTTCTAGCGGGTCCTGGTCCAGAGCCAGACCTATTGGAGATGTCCCGAGATAATGCCGTACCGATTTGTTGCCGTTGGGACGAGACATTACTCCTTTCACGTGTAAGCATGGATCCGACCTGGTTTTCCTCCATTTCCTGTCCATCGGCTAAAAAAGCGGAACCTTCCCCTTCCTCGGCCGCTCCTTCGAGAGGTTGGTGCGCAGCTGATGTGTCGACCAATTGCCAATTAGAGAAGTGGAACTCTTGGGGAATGGGTGGGAGCTCTCGCCGCCTACGACGGATCCGCCAGAGAAAAATCGCAAGCAAGATGAGCAGCAAACCGCCAAAGACGGTGGACAGGATAATGGCTAGACGGGTACCACTGGATATGCCGCTCGAAAGATTTTTAGGAGAGGACGATGACGAGGGAGAGGTAGAGATAGAGGTAGAGGATGTGCTCGTGGAGAGGTTGATGGATGATGACGAAACGGATGAAATTGGTGTGGATGATATGGATGCTGTAGTGGACGTCTGACTAGGCGAAGGAGTCGACGTAGCAGAGAGAGTAGTAGTGGGTGATGCGAAGGATGTACCAATGGACGCTGGAAACGTCGAACCACCAAACACCCAGTCAGGGTCTAGTGGAATCTACATATTTACCGATTAGTGGTGAACGGCCCTCCCAGAAAGGTCAGACTCACACTTGGCCCATAGTACGTCTGAGGAAATCGTATGACTGTGGTCTGTACCACCACCATGCCATCCTGCGTAACGGTGATAGGTGATGGAGAAAGCCAGGGTGGGTAGGCTTGCGTGGGAGCAGACATTTGGTTATATTTTTCGGGTTTTAGAAAGCTCTGCTTGCTGTGTGTGTGCTGTAGGATGTCAGTGTCAAAAGATCGTGATGTAAAGAAAGCAGAAATTGAGAGCTGCGGAAGTGGCTCATTCAGGTACGGGCTTCTGACGATAAGGTCAACGCAGAACGTACCGGTTGGATATGTTTTTTGTGCTTTTTGTTTTGTAGGTCGTGAACAGGTGCGTGCGTGAAGAACGTAGAAGAGTAACTCGCAGAACTAATGTAATGCAGAACTAGCACCGACCAGGGTCGTGACAAAAAGTCACTAGAACCAAACGCGGTGGGTCACGTGACTCCCTATCATCTAAATTAGGCACGATCATTCCAAACTTGGCGGCCATTCTCCCCCCCCCTTTACTTCGGAATCCCCACGTTCGACCCGCCCGTAATAGCGAGCTTGATTTTTCCGCCCAAAGCTGGTTACAGTAATATAGGGTGGGGTTGCCATTGTGCCTAAGTCTCACGAAAACCACGCTTAAATGCTAGACTCATACTAATGAATATTATCAAGAATTCGCCTCGATCGGACGAAAACGTATTTAATATCCAGTGGGGTCAATGGTGAATGAAAATTCCCTTAATGGGTTCTTCTCTGTTATGTCCGAGTCCATTACATTTGCGAGCGGGTACGAGAGCGAGGCAGGAAGAACAGATTAAACATGAAGGTATACTTGCATTACGGACACCCTGCGAAGTACTTATCGCCCGTGCGTCAAATGTTCTCATGGCTTATGCGGAGATGGAGGTGGAACGACTGGTTAGAAAAAAAAAAATGTGTTGACTGCACAACGGTATGCTCTATTTTTACATGGGATCTCGCACCAAAAGACGCTAACTTGGATCCAATATATATTCTCATTATTTATGGGTTCTGCGCTATTGCTCTGCTTGCAGTCGCTGGATGAATACATCGCCTAGAGCCCTCCGATGAATCAATCCCGTTGTGATGAAAGAGGCAAATGATTTCCGCAAACACTGTCCAAGGGTAGCTACAGTAACAATGGAAGAATGTTCACATTATTATGCTGTTGCGAGTGGACGATGGTAGATGAGACCAACCTTAGCAAAAACCAGAACACCCACAAGTCTTGAAACTTTTCCATTCCAAATGCTACTTCATCAATATGACTGATCGCGCCCAAGCGACTTGGTCGGTGTGTTTGTCGAACAACCAATACGCAGCTCAATACAAACCTCGTAACAACTTCTTACTTCTTACACACACACACACACACACACACACCATTGGTTCCCAGGATAAAAAAATCTCAAAATTCCTGTAGAAGGCTTGTAATACAAAAAAAAAACAAGGAAACGAAAAACGATTGTGAAGGATTGGTGGGATATCAAAGAAATCCAAATCATCATCATGCAAACACCCATATTCTGGATTTAGTACACGCTTCTCCAACACAATCACGTGGAATGTGGCGCCCAAGTGATGTGCTCGTGTGTTTCCAGCCCGTCTATATATCTCTTTCATGCCTAGTTTCACTACAAAAATGCAAAAAATGCCAGCTCGTTAGAAGGGACGACATGACTATAAAAAAATGCGCGCACCATAGTGAACTTTTCTACATGCAAGGTTACACTCTGTCTACCCCTAAGGACTCCCATAGGCCCCGCAATATCGGACCCCAACGCCGCACGCACCGCTTCAGACAGCGCGTGTGGTCCACAAACTATCCTCGCAAAATCCTCGGTCAGTTTCATCATACCCCCCTCCGAAAAAAAAAAACAATCAACTCACCATCTACAGAAACAGGCCCCCGAGCGCATGAAATTTCCTCGTCCAAGATCCCACGAATGTGTGGCCTTCCCTTTATGATCCGCACTCCCCTCATCCTCGCCAACTCCGGTTCAGAATCGACATCTTCCTTGTCCTCAGTCTCAACCTTTGACCCTCCCGACAAGTCCTCGTCCGAATTTTCAGCGGACCCTTGCGACTTTTCAAGTGTCGGAAGATCGGAAACGCCGAGCGCGCTTGTCAGTTGGATGCGAATCTCAACCTCAAGGTTCGATGGTGTATCCTTCAGTACTTGAATAAGAGAGTTTGAGATCCAGTACATGTGCTCTAAAAATAGTTAAAGTTTAGACCGCTGTCCTTGTCGAGTTTTCAAAATTGTCCCTACCTGGAATCCGCAAGGACCACACAAATACGACTCGTCGACAGAGTGTCTTGCCCTCCCGTGATCGTCTGAGACAGCAGGTGAATACAAGCTGATCAAAAAGCAATGTCTAATTCTACTCACTTGACAATGTCCGTCAACAAAGGAAGACAATACGAGACTCCGGATCCACCTAGTCACATCATTTGGTTAGATCACATCCACATTTGCCAATGAAAGCTTACCCGAGAACAACATAACAGTTGAGAAGTGAGAGAGATCCGGTGGCGATCCATACGGCCCTTCAATGATCACACCAATGTCCCTTCCGGAGGCCTTCTCCCTCGCCATATCCCTCAATCGGCCAGTGAGCCCATTGCGTGCCTTGATCAGGAACACGATCTCCTTCTCCCCCTTATTTTGGGGGTTTTCAGAAGATGCAATGCTCGCTATCGTGAACGGGTGAGATTCAAAAGGAAACTTTGATACTTTGGGCAGGTTGAGGAACATGCTTTGGCCTGGACGCCAGGTAATGTGACGACGGCGGACAGTAACCCGCATAGCATCCTGGCAGAGAAGTTCGACAGTCGACTTGGAAGTGTTCGAGTGCAGGAAGGGGAGATTGAAAAAGAGGATGCGACCCAGGCGGAACGTGCGGTCGATCGCCCATACCAGGAGGGCGGGCCAAACGAAGCTTGTCGCGCTGGAAATTGAGTCAGCATGAAGGTATTGAACACCACAACTTATGAAAATGTATGTACGCAGGAGTGAACTCATCGATGTGGTAATATGCACTGAAGAGCATAATGCTTCGGGAAATGTCGTCAGATATAATTTTGACAGGGTAGAACGTGACACTCACAGGACCAAGACGACATGTGAGTAGTAAAAGAACTCGTATGACAGGTTCCGAAGAGGTCGAATCGATATAAAGGTAAGGAGAGTGTAGGCCGTGCCGGACAGAAGGCCGGTTTGGACCAAAAGTTGAGTTGGTGAAGTAGGGCCAACGAGACTGAGCAGGATTGGTCAGGTCATATTTTTATAAGTAAAAAAAGGAGCGATATTGTACCCTGTTGCGTACTAGCGTGATCTCAGTAAAAACATTAACGAGAGTGAGTTAAGAATACACATACTCTGCCCCAGAGATGAACCCAAACTGCTATCAACACAACCCTCGCGGCGCCGCGGTGAAGTATGTTCAACTAATAACCTCAGGGATCAGTGTTAAATCTTCCAGAATAATATGGTTATCTTACCTTCTCATAGCTGATCCCGGTGATGACTAACGTGACATTAATATGCAGTTTGAACAACTACGTCGATGGTTAAACATACGAGATATCACGTTATTTTTGCCCGCCAATACGACGATGAGTGGCATTTGACTCGCGGCAATGCAACCAGCACGGTTAGCCCAATAATTGACGTCCAAGTTCTGGTTCATAGTATTCCGAGCTTGGGGGCATCCACGTCAACATGATACCGAACGACCAGAAGACGGACTTACTGTTGATGAACTCCCACGTCAAGATAGCGACCAAATAAAGGGTAATGACCCCCGATTCCGCCAGGTTCACAGAGAAGTGACTGCCAAACTGTACAGTCCAACGATACATTACGATCTTGAAGGCCGAAATGATTGCCAATGGAATGCGGGTTAAAGATATGGAAGCCGTGGGCCTGGAGGAACGAGCACCCTCCCCGAGGAAGTCATCTCTAGCCTGTCGGGCAGAAAGGAGGAAGGACTTTCGCAAAAGGGACCAAAAAAATGAGAGAAACTGAAAGAGCGAGATGAGGGATATGAGACAGGCGACAAAGTACCACACTTCGTTCGGATACGCGATACTTCGAGCGATCCTTATGCGAAGGTTAGGGTCGGGGCTGGGAGCGAAATCGACAGGCGAAGAGGACATCTTTGGGTTGAACTGCTGACTACCTGTGAGGGCGAGGTAGATGAGTTGAGGATGTTGTCGAAATTTTGAATCGACATCGACCTCTATATAAACGTTCGATATGCCCTCGGGGGTATATGCATGGAATTAAACAAAGAACAAGTACCCCAACGGTTGGACATTAGCTCGCCTCCGCAAAGTCATCGGGTTCGGAAAACACTCGGCCCATATCGATTCCACTCGCATGGAGTTCTGGATGCCATGCTGGATAATCTTGAGCGATTGGATGGGAATGGTAAAATCATCACCCATTTTCACCAGGTGGGACATCCTAACCAATGAATGAAAAGTGTGTTATCGGCGGCAGGCGAGGAGGGCGCACATAGCAGGGCGATTCAAGGGTTTATTACGGAATTCAAACGCTAAATTTCGGCGCGAGGTCTTCCCTTCAGTTTTTCTGCAACTAGGTCCGGAGGATCCGCAAGAAATGATGTAAACCCATTATAGAATCATATAAAGTAGCGATCATTGCTACCATGTGTCTGGTCGTCAAGAGAAGTCAACCTAATCTCGAGAAGCGAACTGTCTCCGTATCAGATATCGAAGAGTTGTGAATATAGCTGGAAAGAACAAGTCCCGAGTCTAGCTTCCTGCTTCCTGTTGCAAGCACCTAAGGACCAGAGTAAATGAGGAGGGAAACACTCTAGTATAATCAGGATGACCGTTTGGAAAACAAGAAACCCGCCTGGTCAGTGTTGAGTGCCAGCTGTAATCAGTTCGAAGGACCAAAGAATCTGCCAATAAGCGCCCAATGCGTGCGACTGTGGAATTATCGGGACTTCACACGGCGAAAATACCCACCAGAATAAGCGAGGATTCGGAGAACACCATCGTATGGCACGTGGACTTTTTTTTAGCAAACATGTACTGCCCCCTCCTTATCTTGCAATCAGATCATCATCTTCTTTCGCAAGTACTAATCTGATTACACCCAATGCCCGACCATATATCTGATTACACCCGACGCTCGTCCGTATATCTGATTCCATCCGACGCTCGTCCGTATTATATCTGATTACACCCGACGCTCGTCCGTTTTATCTGATT